>PVIR01033683.1:0-17761 GCA_004026965.1 Petromus typicus
ATATCCTCATAAGTGAAATAAATAGGGCACAGATAGGTACATATCGCATCTTTTCTCTGGTATGAGAAAATGAAGATGTAAATGAGTCCTAGCATTGCATGTTATATATTGTGAAATAGAAAATGCTCAATGTAAAATAAGGTGAAAGGGGACAATGTTGAGATTGTAACAAAAAAGTAAGGAAACAAATTTTATGTATATGGGTGGGTGGTAGGGTGGGTAGGGCTATGGGAAAAAATGAGAATTAAGTTGTGCCTTATACTGGTACAAATCCCCATTATGGAGTGCAATCATGATGTGTATATCTAATGTACCAATAAAGATTTAAAAAAAAAGAAAAGAAAAATAAAGCTTTACAGTTACACCTATATATTTTTATTTATTAGCCCCAGCTGACCATAAACTTGATGTCTTAATAAAACTCATCCTTATGTTGTCCTCCTGACCCCTAAATGCTCTCTGGTTCAGCAAATCCATAAGAAGCATGTACCCTATACCAGATGGTGGGGTTCAGTATTTTACACCATAACTTCCAGATTTACGTCTCTGCCCAAATGTCTCTGAACTCCTGACTCCGAGCACTGCTGCCTGCCCCTCACTGCTGACTGCTTTGTAAGTTCCCTCGGGCCCAAAATATGCCAGGACAAGCTTGGCTCCTCCGCCAAGATGACTCTCGCTCCTTTGACTTTTTCTCTGAGGATGGTTCTGTGTCCATTTGGTTGACACAAGAAATGGCCCTTCTTGACATCTCTCTCTGTCACTTTTATTATCTGGGTATCTAGGTGGTCCAAGCTGACCTTGAACTCGCTATTAGCCCAGGCTAGTCTCAGACTCCTGGTGGTCTACTCTTGTGGATTTTGTCTTTAAATATTTCTCAAATCCATCAATTTTCCCATTCAGCCACCATGCCAATCTAGGTGCTATTATATTCTCTTATTTGTTGATATGTCTCAGCTTCATATCTGCCCAGCACTTACCTCACTGTTTACTCTGAAGCAAATCTGGTCATGATACCTCTTATCTGTGCCTCTTTAAAATGTTATGTCTTACACTGAAGAAAAACAAAAAGCTTTAACATGGCCAGTGACACGTTCACAGGCTGTGCCTCACCTCATCCATCTTTCTCCTTCCTTGTCTTTATCCTTCCACGCTGGCTTTTAAGTCTCGCGTAGACACTGTTCTTTCTAGCCACAGGGTGTTTGCCTATGCGGTTCTTGCGGCATAGCAGTGCATGTGTATGCACTCTCTCTTTCTCCTCACTTTTCGTTTTCTTTTTCACACAGTTTACTCATTACTCACAGATACTTATTGAGGACCTACTGCATATCAAGCACTTATTTAAATGTAGAGAGTCAGAAATGAATAACATCTTTGCTTTCTTGGAGCAGAGGTTTCTCTAGGTTGACTCTATTCGTTAACTCGAGCTGAGCTGAGCATTCCTTTTTCAGGGGAATCTGATCTCCCTCGTTACAAGTAGTGAAATAAATAGGATACAGCTGGGAAAACACCATATTGTTTTTCCAGTATGAAGGTATAAATGAGGTCCAGAATGTATGATAGATATTGTAAAATAGGAAGAAAATGCTCACTGGGAAAGAAACCGTGTGGGGTCAGGGGAAAGCAAAGGAGGGAAAGAAAAGATTCAATGATAAAAACGAAAGTGAAGTTGAAATATATCGGGGGTCGGGGCTTGAAGGGAGGGGAGGGGAATGGGAAAACTAAGAATCAAGATATATCAGGTACAAATTCTCAGTGATGACTATAATGGACACCTAAAATGTTCCAGTACACTCAATTTATTAATAAAACAAATGGGCCAAAGCCTTCAAGTTTGCTTACTTGTCTCCTTTCCTTCCACAGAAAGATGAGGGGTTGAATCCTGATACTGGAGGCTTCATCCGTCAAGAAGACAGAGCAAGTTTTATGTACTGATATTTCAGTGGTCGCTGACTGCACTCGATGAATGAGAGGATCGGCAGTTTTTAATGGATTAAAAAAGTATAGTATGTTTCAGTTTCAGATTTATGTATGTTCCTATAACTTAAATATCCCATGCCTTGGTTTATTCACCTGGAAATTAGAGAAATAATTAGTGTTTCATTGGCTGTCTGATAAAGATTAGAAGAGTTAATATATGTGAGATGTTTAAGACAGTACCTGAGACATGGTAAATACTCATAAATATTTGCTATTACCATTTAAAGAAAAGTTCTAAAAACTCCATGGACACATTTTAGGTATTTTTCATAGGTTGTGCTTATTCAGGTATTTGACATTTGAATAATGCAGGGCTCACTGGTTAGTTTGTCCCATTCTTTAGGGTAAGGATGTGTTTATTTTGCTCATCACAGTATCCTTGGGGTCTGTCACAGTGCTATGTGCATAGGAGATGCTTGGTATAGTTAATATTTATAGACTGAAGAAAATATGGATAGCAAATGGTCGCTTCCCTGAGGGTAGGCTGGTGGAAGGAGGCAGATGAGTGAAAAAAACAATAGGATAATGCTAACTCAGACGTACACACAGAAGGTAAATTGGAGTTTTATTATATAGCAGTAGGCTAGGGGAGAGGGTGAACCTTCTAGAGACAAGTGCCAAAGCACAACACATTGCAGGAAGTGTGCAAACACACTGATTTATCTAAAGGTGCCAACACTGCAATCAAATCTGAATTTGGGGGTTTTATGTTAGAAAAACAACACACAACTCACGACATGATTGCAGAGAGGGCTCTCTCTACATGCCCATGGCAGCACTTGTGCCACAGGATCTTTACCAGGTGCCAGAACATCATCAAGAGTTGGGAACAGAAATGGCTTGGTATACATGAAAGCTTGTATGCACATGCACTCCTTTATATTACCACTTTTAAAACAGGAAGATAAGCACCTGTATATGCTGAGGATTAAAGCAGTGGAGAGATAAAAATGATAAAAGAAAGAGAAGCACTAGCTGAGATAGGGCATCTTTCCTGAAGAGGGGGAGAGGAAGAGATCCTAGGCTCTGGACAGCAGCGGAGGTACAGCTTCAAAGATTGCTGAGCTCTGCCTGACCCTTCTGATTTCTTTGTAGTGTCATGTGCTAGGTCTCTGCAGGCCAGTAAAATACCTTCCCACCACACGAATTCAATAGTAATAGTCAACAATGTATATTATGCAAGGTGTCTTTAGACAGAAGTACCGAATTAACAAGGTTATATACTGAACTAATGACATGTGACTACTGAGAGTACTGCAGGAGATGTGCTCTGGGTATGGTACCCACCAGAGTTGGAAGCCTTTGTACACAAAATAATGTAATGTAATACACCAGTAATTTTTATATCAATTATTGGCTACATGACAATACATCTGTTTGTCATTTGAAGCAAGTCTGTTCCATGAAGTCACAGTGAACACTGAATTAGTGAACATGTGACCGTTGCTCCTACAGGAAAAGAGTTAGCTGTGAGTCTCTAGACATAGCATTATCCAGAATTCATCAGTCCCTAACTGTGATATTTGTGTATTTCTGTCTAAAGACACCTCTAGACATAGCATTATCAAGAATTCGTCAATACGTAAATGTGCTATTTGTGTATTTCTCTCTAAAGACACCTCATTTAATATGTAATGTTGACTATTAACATTGATTCAGAACCCAGCAGCACTGGAACGCATGCCTCAGTGAAGCTGAATGAACACAGAAGTATTTTTTCTGTCAAACACATCCTAGTTTTCATGACTGAGACTTACGTACTGTGTTTTGGAGTTTCGTTGGGAGCCATTTTAAGCAGTGGACTCACACACACAAAAGCAAAGAGAAAAATATGGGGGAAATATGATGCAAAAGAGATTGCAAAGAGAATGACTGTTTGCAGTATGAGAGCTATTACTCTGCCTAGAGTGCTCCTGTCCAGCCTCACCTAGGAATGCGTATACTGGGCCACTCAAACTTCTCACCATGCTACATATGTCCACAAATGATCATGGAAGTCCTGCATGTGTCGGTTTGGGGGATAAAATAAATTTCAGACAGTAAACCAATTTGCAAGTCAGTGGGTAATGAGATCAACTGTATCTTGGATGCACTGGTTTAAATAAAGTGTATTTTTGAAAGTAATTTCAGATGTTTCATGTTTTAAAAATGTAACCAGTAGTAAATTTAAAGTTAAATACGTGGCTCACATTGTCCTACTGTTGGATACCACTGGGCTGTCTTGACATTGAGTGAGGGCATCAGACATCGAGTGAGGGCGTCAGAAATCAGAAACCACTGGTACAAATCCCCATTAAGGAGTGCAGTCATGATGTGTATATTTAATGTACCAATAAAGATTAAAAAAAAAAAAGAAAGAAATCAGAAACCAGGCAGGGAGTCTGAAAGGAGTGGTGCAGGCATTTCTACCCTCAGAACCACGCACTGAAATCTTTGCTTGGGACACTGTAATATCTCACTGTTCTTTGAAGCACCGTCCTCTAAAATGTCCAAGGCCACTTCCGCAGTGTCCGGGAAAGGCCAGGACTATAATGGTCTCTAAGCAGGTTATGAACCCTGGTTCGATACTCCTGAGCCCTACTCCGTGGTCCCCTTTGAATTAGTCTTCAAACTACATCCCTCATGTACAGGATGTAAGATGGTCTGAGAGCTCTGGGCCTTGTGTCAGTGGAGCTGTTCTGAGGTACTACAAGAGTGTGGCCTTCCAGTGGATCCCACCTGTGTGTGTGTGTACACATATATATAGTCTGTGGTGGTGAACGTAGAGCATGTGTATTGTTTTTCTTTTGTGATAATAGATGTTAATGTATAAATTGATTTCCTAAACTAAAAATCTCAGTATTCAGGTTTAATTGCAATGTTGGCACTTTGAGATAAATAAATCGGTTTGGGGCCAGGGAGTTAGCTCAGTGGTTCCGGTGCCTGTCTTGCAAGCACAAGGGCCCGGGTTCGATCCCCGGTAACCACATACAATACTGGGTGTGGAGACTCACACCCAGCAGCAACCAGTACCACATACCACAGTGCCGGGCGTGGTGGCTCACGCCTATAATCCCAGCACTCGGGAGGCAGAGGCAGGAGGATTGCTGTGATGTGAGTTCGAGGCTGAGCTCAGGGCCAGCCTGAACTACAAAAAAGCAAGACCCTGTCTCAAAAATAAATAAATAAGTAAATAAATAAATAAAATAAATAGGTTTGGGGCTGCAATTTGGGTATTTGTCTAAATTGTTCACCAGGACTCCCCTAGGTGCTGTAAGGGGAAACGGAGACTATGAGGAGGGAAGGACTCCCAATATGGCAAGGCTGGAGGTGGTGACTGAATTGAGCTGAAGACACCAACTTCCCCTTCCCCTGCAGGTGATGGTCCTGAATGGGAATGAAATTTGGATTAAGTGATTTACTTCAGCATTTGGTCCAAGAGAAAGTACTTACATTTAAAGTATTCCTGACAATACTAATTTCATTATCACCTTTTAGATGCTCTGGAAGAAATTAATGCATGTTCCAAACTAGATTCTCAGTCAGATGTAATTCATGAGTCCCCATTAATGTTTCTGAGGCATGTTCTGTTGACACAGGGTTATTGTACAGGAGATGGGTTTCATGAGCATAAGAGATAGTTGTACTTGCATTTATCTATATTCTTTAGATGACTACACAAAAGTCAGATCAATATGTATTTTATGTTTCTCCAGATTATCCCCCCCCCATGCACATGTCTGTCCTTCCTCCGGTCTTTTTTGTGCTCACGATGTACTCACAATGTCAGGAAACTTGGTCAACTTACGCTGATTTAAGACTTACGTACTAGGATTTACCTGGACTTGAGGATGTCTGTCCTGCCCTGCAGGATCAACTACTGGGATTATTATGGACATCGTTCTGCCCTGCAAGATTTTTAAACTACAAGGATTACTGCAGTAGGATTACTGGCCTTAAGACTTACAGGGATTTAAGGATGTCTGCCTTGCCCTATGTAATCTTCACCTACAGGTATTATTGTGGGACTGTCCTGTTTTACGCATGCTTAGATTATGGGTTGAAGGCTTGGTACCATATAAAGGTGCAGGTGAGCTTGGGTAATGGATTCTTCTGCTCCTGCTTCTGCTGCTGCAGTTTTGGGCCTTTGGCTGCCGCTGCTCAGAGTAGCAAGAGTCGAGGCCAGGCTCAGCCTTTTTCTCAAGGTTCTGACTTTCATGTTTGCTGGTTGTTAATCCTTTTGCTGTGGGACTCACAGAGGACTGGAGTCTGCCCAGAGGATTCTGGCTGCGTCCTGTTCCCCAGTCTCCCACATCAGAACTCAGAGATACTGCAGGTTCTGTTCCAGAATTCTGCAAAAAAAGCAAATGCCACAAGAAGTTTTTGGTCTTCATGCTATGTTTACACCATGCTATTAAGTACTGACAGCATTAGAAACACAATCTACATATTCTGATTGCTGAAAAATGCTATTCCTGAGTGTGTTGACTCCTATCTGTGATCCCAGTACTCTGTCTCACCAGGTACTATTACTTTCTTCTCATATTATAAGACAGTCCTCTCTCTACTTCATATACTTTTGAATACATGCATCTTTGCAAACTATCATTGTATATTTTTAAAAAGAGGGATGGAGCATAGCCCAGTAGTAGAACACTGCTTATCATACATGAGACCCTGAGATGGATCCCCAGCACTACACAAAATATGAATAAGTAAAAGGAAAAGAAAGCAGAAGAAACTGTTTTTAAAGCAAATTCATATAACCATGTTGATATATATATATGTAAGCTTGAAATTATATATATCACAACCTTGATTTCTTGGTGATTGTTTTCTAGAGAGACACAAAATAAATGCTACCCAGATTCACTTCATTAGAGTAGATGACATGGATTATCTCTAGTTTAAAAGTTACTTCACATTTACTTTACATACTTTACATGCCATTTTTTCATTCCTTGAAAAATTAAATTGCTCCTTATAGCTTTGGCAATTTAATTGGGCCCTATTGACATAGAATTGTTCCTCCAAATGCAAAGAGAATACATTGTTCACTAATTCACACAACACTGTTAATTTTCCACAGTGAAGTTCTATATTCTGTTTGTAACATAGTCGAATGTTTCATATTTTTGGCTGACTTCCTCTGTTCGGCAGGCATCTCCATTTGCTGCCTGTGATGATGGCTCCTTAGGTTTTTCTTATGCAGATGTAGTTAATCCCAAAGCTATTAGTATACCACGTGAATGGCTTACAATTTTTTTTTTTTGCCCCAAAATGAATATCCTTCCCTTTATGAGTTTAAATCTCATCAGGCAACATGCTAACCAGGAGTCAAGTTTGATATATGCTCTCCACTCTTACTGAACTAAAATATTATTGGGACTGACCCAGCTGATTCCTGCATTTTCTAGAACATATTTGTGATGTCTGGCAGAATTTTGTGGTGAGCAGCCTGGCTGTCACCACAGTGCTGACTCCACCACGCTGCCCCCTGGTCTTCTAACGGCTGTCTGACTTCCGCCGGGGTTGTTCACCAGAGCAGCTGCCTGGCTAGCTTGCAAACTTAACACAGATGTTTTTAATTACCTTTCCTCTTCTTGAGCATAAAATTAATAATCTAGAAAATTGGAAGAAATATACAAGAAACAGAAAAAGATGAAAATGACTTGAAATCTTACCCATGAGGGGGAATCGCCATTAGTTTTTTGAAGCATTTCTTTCTAACTTTATACATACACATGCCCAAATTTTTTTTGACCCAAAGTTTTTTTTTTTTTTTTTTTTTTTTTTGAGACTGGGTCTTGCTTTGTAGTTCAGACTGGCCCTGAACTCACTATGTAGCCCAAGAGAGCCTCAAACTCACAGCAGTCCTCCTGCCTCTGCCTCCTGAGTGCTGGGATTACAAGTATGAGCCACCACGCCCAGCACTGTGGTATGTGGTACTGATTGCTGGTTGGTGTGAGTCTTCATGCCCAGCATTGTTGTATGCTGTTAATGGGGACTGAGCCCAGGCCCTTGTGCTTGCAAGACTGGCGCCAGAACCACTGAGCTAAATCCCACCCCTACCCAGAGTATTTTTGATGTTGTGTATCTGGACAATTGATAGGCTGCTGACCCGTTTGGTAGTTAATGTGCGTTCAAGATGCTGAGATGGGAGTGGAAGGCCCTTTCTCTGGGGGGTGTGTTCATTGGCAGGGAAGCTCTGGATTTGTGTTGTGTTGAAGGCCCAGGTTACAGAGAGGAGGACAAGGTGGTAGAGGGAAGACAGTGATGGACTTTTCTTATCTGACCCTCTGGACAGGGTGGCAGCCACTGGGGAAAGAGAAGAATGAGAACAGCAGATGAGTGACTTGCTTGGCAGTGTTGGAATGTAGACACAGACTGTGACTTTGGAGCATCGCTGATGCCACGTCAGAGCTGTGGAGGGGGCTGCTCTCCTCACAGCTCTGGGTTCTGGGCCCACCGAGGCATTTCCAGGGACTGAGCCACTTTGGGTTGGCCCGAGTGTTTCACTTCTGGACGTCAATAGCTTTCATGTGACTTTATCAGTAGTAGACAAGCTGCTCTGAGAATCAGCAGAGGGAGGGGGTGTGAGGGTTCCTTTGGGAGGAACTTTACAGAGGAGTCCCCAATTCTACATGTGTAGATGGAGATGAGGACAGAAGCTTTGCCTTGAAAATAAATAGTGTGACAGCATTTACATTTGTATGTTGATGATATCAATAACAGTCCAGCTCTGTAACTCACTGTCTCTTTCAATTGTATGTTTTCTATTCAAATTAGAACATATTCTGTTTATTCCCTTTTTTAACCCTGCTGTTTTTCACTTAAAAACATAATTTTCCTGCATCATTAAGTATCTTTTGAAAAAGGGCTTAAGCTAATAAAGCTTGTATTAGAAAAAGAGAGACTAATCTTGCCAGTAACTTTGCCAGACATGAGCAACTCTGCATCATAAAAATTGAGTATTTTGTAAGGAAGATAAAATAAGGAGAGGAAAAGATATAGATAGCTGTTTATGTGAAATTAACTGGCTTCAGAGTGAGTGAATATACTCAGTTGAGTTCTCATTCTATATGCACTAGTATAAACGAAGAAACATGATATTTTATACTCCAAGTAATTTGGGATATGTCATTTAAACTTATGGAATATTTAATAATGAAAGTGATAAATGTAGTTAAAAGTAGTATGAAATATGCCACAGAAAAGCACATATTAATGTGTGATATAGACAAGAGTGAGTTATAAAATAGTCCCTGGAAAGAACCTTTGAAATCACGCTGCCAAAACTTCCCACGTGTTCCTGTCAGTGGGAATGTGGCATGTTTTAAAATTGTGTTTCTGTCCACTTATCCATCCTCACTGCCTCCTGCAGCTCCTGACACTAAGGGCTTGTCTTAGGTTAGGGGATCTTCACACAGGGAAAAACTCATTGTAGAAATTTAGTAAAGGGTCGGAGATTTAGCTCAGTGGTTCTGGCGCTTGTCTTGCAAGCGCAGGGACCCGGGTTCGATCCCACTCCCCCAGTAACCACATACAATACTGGGCCTAGAGACTCAGGCCCAGCAGCAATCAGCACCACATACCACAGTGCTGGGCATGGTGGCTCATGCCTGCAATCCTAGCACTCAGGAGGCAGAGGCAGGAGGATTGCTGTGATATGAGTTTGAGGCTGAGCTCAGGGCCAGCCTGAACTATAAAGCAAGACCCTGTCTCAAAAAAAAAGGAGAAATTTAGTAAAGTTTGTGGAAATAAATTAAACATATCATTATTTAATCATCAACTCAATGAATGTTATCAGGAAAGTTCTGTGATATCTTGTGGACCTTGTGAATTTGGATGACAATGAGGACAGAGGTCACAATGTGGGAAAGATGAAAGCTAGGTGAGTGAACTGTCATGGAAGAAGAACCTCATCATCCAGGTATAATCAAGCACCTCTACTAGTTTCCTAGGGTTGTTGTGATGAAGTACCACAGACTGCTGGCACAGAACAATGGGAATTCTTTCTCTTACAGGTGTGAAGAACAGAAATCTGAAGCCACAGGGTCAGCAAGGCCCTGCCGCCCTTGGGATTTCAGTGGAATCTTGACTCTGTCTAGATCCTGATGGTTCATGGCAATTCTCCGCATTCCTTGGCCCACAGCAGCATCACACCAGTTTATGTCTCCGTATTTACACGGTCAGTTCTTCCCTAAAGGTCTTTCTCTTCTCCTCTTCTTACCAAGACATCAGTCATACTGGGTTAAGAACTCAATTTTGGTGCAAATTTAACCTGACTAAGAACATTTGTAAGGACTCTTTTTCCGAGTAAAGTCACATTCTGGGATTCTGTGATCAGGACTTCAACGTGTCTCATGGGGACAAAATACAAACCATAACCGTACCTTATTCATTGTTATCTTTAAACCTTCTGACAATAGACACTCCTATTTAATGTCTGCTGTAATTGTTTATTTCACAGCTGAGGCACAGAGAGACTGAGTGACTTTATAGGATTTCACAGACCATAGCAGTCAAGCCAGAATGGAAATCAGTCAGCCAGGCTCTCTGCGTCTCCACAGTAGACATGTGTTCATCCATTAAGAAGCATTTACAAAGCGAGACCCTGTCAAAAAAAAGAAGCATTTACTGAGCACCTACTATGGGCCAGTATGGGGGGGGCAGAGGCATGTATGAGATGGCTATACAGAGATAAGGGGCTTTTAGAACCATGAGCCTAAGACCTCCCAGAGTGCATGATCTGAGATTTAAAGACAGCATACTGGGTCACAAGTCACAGTAGGATCAAAATACACCGCCTTGAGGAGTGAATGCCCTGGTGTTGCCTTTTCCTCCTCACACCCCTCTATCATTTCACTTAGATCCAGAATCAGTCACTTACCAGACCATTCTCACCATCCCTGTTCTTCTTCTGTCAGCTACACGAGTCCCTTTCTTTCTCCTCTGATCCTTGCTTTCTGGATCTATCAATAAAAGCTCACTGAGGCTTCAGTTTGAGGCTGTCATTTGAAACCTTCTGACTCTGAGGCTTCTCGGCTAATGGCAGCTCCTCTAGGCCCTCTTGGAGTGTGGATTGGACATCGACTCCGAATAATGGTGGAGTAGTCTTTCATGTTTTCATGCAGTGCCACATTGTGAACACGTCAGACATCCTAGTAGAGGATGAAGATGTGGCAGGGAAGGAAACTTAAATATTCCTTTTAATATGGAACATATATTATATTGGAAAGTCTGTCACTGAACAAGATGATCAGATGAGTCAAACAGGTCAGGAATAGTCACTAAGAAAATAGTAGGAAAATAGTCAATAGAAAAAATAGTCACTAGGAAAATAGTAGGAAAGAGGAATAGGATAGGAAGTATTAGAGTGAGAGATGGTCATTTTAGGTAGGAAATGCATTTGAGTAAAGACCTGAAGTAGGTGAGGGACTCACACACATCTGAGAGAAGAGGATACACGTAGAAGATGGTGCAGTTCAGACCCCTTAAGCAGAAATAAAGGCCAGGGAGAGGGAGCAGACCAAGAGGGGAGGAAATAGAGGAGAGCCCAGCAGAGCTTTGATGGCTTTTATTTGACTTTTACTCTGAGAACTTTGGGATATTATCCTAGGGAGTGAACTAAAGGAGTCACTGTGACAAATGGAAGAGGCATGAGACCACCCGAGCAGGCTAGTGGAAGGCATTGAGGTATATTCTTCCATTTGGGTGCAGGTCAGCTGAGGGCAACAGGAGGCAGGGAAGGCGTAACTAGGTGTGAGCAGAATGATATAAGGTGTCTGCGTCAGTGCCAGAGGGAGGTAAGAGATGCCCCATATCCTAGGATAGAGACCAGGGGAAATAATGGGGCCAGGTCAATAACTTAGGAAGCAGAAATGAAAGTAGAAATAAGCAAAAAGGGGAGCTTGGGAAATCTGGGGAGGCTTACTGATCTGGCATCTGGTGACACCTGGTACAGCAAGAGCTATAGGCTCTGGGGTCTGAGGGTCAGACATTGCCAGACTGTCTCAGCAAAGCAGAGGTCGGGAAAGTGTTAAGAGCCCCCTAAGGAGGGCTACCCACTCCCAGGTTACAGCCCCTGATTGATGTGACAAATGACAGAGGAATGAGACTACCTGAGGGCTGAAGATGTCACTCAGTGGCAACAAGCCTGCCTGGTACATGCAAGGTCCTAAGTTTGGTCCCAGGCACCACAAAAAAAAAAAACGAAGGAAGGAGTTTTATAAATCATTGGGAAGGGGCCTGGCAAGTCTGTCACATACAAGGGTCAGTAGAAATATTAGTGGTTGGTGTCCAGGCAGCAGTCCAGGCGATGTGTGGATGTTATCAGGTGACTTGGCATCATGGGGATGTGCTGTACTCTGTAGTCTTATCTCCTTCCTGTAACATCTTGTTCTGTGTCTTATCTGCTCGGAGACAGTGCACCCTACATCTGTGGCATGTTTTGTTGAGGGCTGCAGTTTTTATTGTAGCTTGGAATCAAAATAACATATTCATTAACCATGTCATGGTCAGATCAGTCCTGACAGGCCTCATGGGCTGATGTGATTTCAACAGGATCACGCTGGGTGCTCTGGGAGGTAGAGCGCAGTGAGGATACCACAGTGGCAAGAGTGGAGATGATGGCGTCTTGGACTAAGGTGATCATGGAGGATATGATGAAATAAATGTACTTGGATTCTGAATGCTTTTTAAATATAGAGTCAAAAAGAATTTCATAGCTAGTTGAATGTGTGATTTGAGGAAAAGTAGAAGGCAGAGGTAACTTGAAGATTTTTGGTTTGAGCCACAGGAAGAATGGAACTGTCAACATCTAGGATGTGGATTATAAAACTTTGCATCTAGAATAGCCCCCAAAGGCCTATGTTTTAAAGGCTGATTGTGTAGCCTGTGACATTACTTAGAAGTAGTAGAAACTTTAAGAGATGGTTCCTCATGGGAGGTCTTCTGGTTAAGGAAGGTATCCCCTTGAGAGGGTAAGTGACACCTCCAGACCCTCCCTTTGCTCCATTGCTTCACTGTCATGAGTTGAACAGTTTTCTGCAGTACACAGTACTTACCATGACGTGCTGCCTTACAACAGGTCCAACAGCGACAAGGCTAATCAACCCTCTCAGAGGGTTGATCGAGGGATCAAACCCTGTGAGACCAGGAGCCAGAAGAAGCTTTCTCCTCTAATTAGTTTGAGTATTTCAAATTTTACTATGGTAGAAAACAAACTGACATAGGGGTAAAGCAGATTTTTCAGACATTATCAACAAGGGCCCGAATTTGATCCCTGGCACAAAAAACTCCTCATTCCTCCCCAGACCCCAAAACAAAACAAAAACCCAGGCATTATTAGGAACTCAGTTTTGTACATGTGAAGATTGATATGAGAGACTTAACACAAGCATTGATCTAGCTAGCCAGATTTTCCTTGTTTCAGAGACACTCAAGGGGGAACACTCTGAGGGGGAGTGCGATGCAGTCTGTACTTATGAGGCTGACCTGTGCTTTGGAAAAGAAGGCAGCTAGCTACTCTCTCAGTTGCCAGACAGAAAGAAATAGTCCATAAAAGTTAATGAATGAATGAATGGATGAATATTTTTATAGAAGAAGAGCTATAGGATGAAAATATTTCATCTCACAGTCCTTTGTCGTATTTGGAACTGTTCACGCAGTTGTATTAATAGCATTAATTTTATGATTTTAAATCACCATATTCACTTTCATGATGAGTACAACTTATATTAGTACAGCTTGGCAAGTATTTATTATGACTAATTATTTGCCTATTCATAGTGTTATATTTCTGCTACGCTCATTTAAATATTTAGACCAACTTTCAAGAGCCTATTAATTGAATAATTTGATTTAAAATGGAACCCATATCAGAAACTAGAAAATCTTGGCTAAAAATCTAGCCAATAAATGTGAGTCATCTGGATCTGATGTAGTGGAGAAAATGTAGAAATACATCACGTTCAAAGTGGACAGGCTGGAGAGTGCCTTTTAAAATAAAGTTGTCAGAAACAGGGATTATAACCTTCTAGTCACGAACATCTGGAAGAAATGCTGAGTCAGATATGAAAATTCTCCACCTCATCAGTTTTAATACAAGGTACACAAAATTAATTAAATGACTTGGAGGCCATCTGGAATCTATCTGTGAGACAGCGGTGGTAGATCTAAGTAGAGACTTTCACAGAACACCTTAGTCTTCAAACTCCAAGCAATCAACTAACTAAATAAGTCAATATTTGAGAACTTTAAAAATTATTGGGTGCATATTAAAATAAATTATTTGTTTTCTTAAATTATAGACTCTGTTCTCCAATCAGTTAACTTTACTCTCTGTATTTTGTTTTTATTTTCCTACAAACAGGTAGGACAAGTGACCCCCGTATGGTCACTGCTGCTCACCACAAGGGCATACTCCTTCCTCTCTCTTTGCCTCTAGTCATGTTATGTTAAAATGCAGGGCATGTTTTCTAAGTGTTTTAGAAAGGGCATGTCTGGCTTGCCTTAGATAGATAGACAGATAGATAGATGATAGATAGATAGATAGATAGACAAGCTCTGTGTGATTCTTATTTGAGCAGTTCTTTTCTAATCCTCAGAGGACACACTCAGGGGACTCCCTTGTCAGACAACTATTAAACATCATCCCTAAGAAGCCCATCCCAGTGGTAAAAGGACAGAAAGGAGAAGTTTCTAGTGGCTCATCCATGAGGTTTTCTGATGTGGATTTTGTAGCTAACATAGGAATTCAGCTAGTGGAAATAATTTTACCCTCTTAACCTACATAATTTGATACAAATAAAAAGGCTGCCACAGATAATAGGGTCACGAGAGATATGACCCAGGGGCATGAGAGAAGAAGGGGCAGAAGTGTGTTGGATGCGATGCCCTCTTCTTAATTCCATACACTGTTTCATCCTCGAGGGAATGGTAACTTCCTTGAGCTCTCCCTCCTTTTTCTCATGTTCTAGTAAATAAATTTTAAAAAGCCTTCAGAACCATTTTTTTCTGTTCATACTTTTGAAAATGAATATAATTTCAAAGAAGAAAGGACAGCATATTGAGCCATTTAGGATCCACTCACAAGTGTGTGTTGACTTGGGCCTGGGGCAGACTTGGACAATATATGATGGGCACTGAGGCCACTCTATAAGTCTAGGGTGAAGGAGTCTGACCACCACTGTCCTGACCAGTGACCCCACTAAACCACCCCTCCCAGCCCAGCTACTATGAGTGTGATTCATATCATTTTCAGCACTGCTATTGATGACAACTTATATTATTGTTTAGTCCTGTGATTGATTGATACCAACTCATGTTAGTATTACCTGAGCAACTCTTATTTGTCTCAGTCTTATTGGCTGATTGTGTTTTTGTCCCACCACATGTCCACCTTGTGATTTCCCATTGGATCAATGTCATCTCCTGTACTTGTAATCATACTAGTCGACTATAGTGGTATTCTACCCTGATCCTGTCTCATCTCAAGGATTTGTTCTATAAAAAGCCCTGGAAAACAGGATCCACAGAGAACTCACTTTCCAGTCCCCCTTCTGGCTCTTGGACAGAAGCTATCTTTCTTTCAATAAATTTTTCATACTCTGAACTTCCATTTTCTTAGAATTAATTTCTTGATTGTAGAGAACACAACCTCGAGTTTCAGGTACCTAGCACCTTTGGAGGTTACATCTACTCTCTCCTTATCATTTTTATCTTTCTTCTTACCTCCTCATTTTTCTCTTTAGTTGGCCCAAGCTTGCTATACAGAGCTAGTTTCCTGCCCATTCTCAATTTTTACTTTCTTAAATAAAGTTTGCCACTTTTTGCTTGTTTCATCCATTTCTTTCTTTAAGATGCAAAGAACCTGAAACCTAATTCCAGGAGAGACGAACAACCTGGTAATGTTTAGCTGGAGAGCCAATTTTTTTTTTCTTAGAAACAGGTTATTCAATAACTGACACTTTGAGTCACTCTTAACAGTTGCAAACAAGGAGTATTTGAGTTGCAGAAGAAGAGAGTTGGAGAGAATAAACAGAGAAGCAAAGGAAAAAATTAGAAGAGAGATAAATAGAGAGGCAAGGATGGAGTAGAAAAGAGGAAGAGGAATCAAGCTAGAATTTCAAAATTATGAGTGCTGGGCCACATGGGAGGTTTTTGCTGACAAAACCCAAGACCTTCACACTTTATTGTAGATGGAGATGATCGTAGATAGAGCACAGCATCTATACCACAGAACTAACTGTATGGTCACTTGGTCAGGGTTAAGGTCCTTTGCAGGTTTTATTAATCACACTTGCCAAATGGTGCATTTTGAGCTATTTTTCTGGTAGTGTTACATTCCAACTAATTAACTCATTTTCAGGTCAGACTAATGTCTTGCTGACTCAGGATAACAATTTGAAACCTAGGGGATAGGCCATTTCCTTGGTAGGAAGCCGGAAACAGTCTATTAGAATGGGCCTGATGGCTGCTGAATTTGCCATCCAAATTCTGAACTGTTGATGTTAGTTCCAATCAAGAAACAACAAACGATATTCAAGGAAGCAGTAAATTTGATTTTCCATTGTGTGAGAAATATAGCTATTTCATTATCTCAGTGAGAAATAGGTCATAAAATAGTGGATATTAAACACCCACACTCAGACTAAATGAAATATGAAATACTGCATAATGTACTTGAAATAAACTGGTGTAGATGAAGACAGTTACTTTAAAAATGTAGAGTGCGTGGCTGCAATAGTGCTGTTCAGTATGTTTCAATGGTCTTTTGTTGACCTGTGAATTGGGCAAGGATTATTAATTTGTATATTCTTTAACTTAAATATCAGTTGAGATGTCAAATAATTTTGAAAGTTTCAAAAATTATCAACCCTCTGGTTTTACCTGTTTTAGCTATTTTCTTTGTTGTATAGTTCTTAGATGTACATCATCTCCACATTTTAAAATAATTGTATCTTATTTGGTATATATGAATTCATTTTTCTGTTGCCATAATAAAGTACCCAAGACTGGTTATTATGGCTGGTATACAGATGTCCCTCCAAAGTCTCATGTGATCATAGGCAGGGCTTTGTGAAGGTGGCTGGATCTAGAGTATGTGACGCTGGGATCAAGGGTGTGTGGTTACTAAATTAATCCCCACATGGGTTTGGCAAAATTCTGGGTAGGACTAAGGATGGCCCTGGACGTGAGTACTACCCACCTGGTGGGCAGTCTAGATAGAATATAAGGGACATAAAGAGGGCTAGTGTTGTCACTTGGTCACTTGCTTACTGCCTTCTGCCCTTTTTGCTTTGCTATGGTCTCTTCTGTGATATCTTCTACCAGGCCACCCTTCCTTGGAGCCAGTTCATTTTGGACTGAAATCTCTATGAACTGTGAGACAGTCTTTTTCTTTTTTAAAAAAAATTTTAATCTTTATTGGTACATTACATAAACGCATCGTGATTGAACTCCATAATGGGGATTTGTACCAGTATAAGACACAACTTAATTCTCATTTTTTCCCATAGCCCCACCCACCCTACCATGCCCCATATATATAAAATTTGTTTCCTTACTTTTTTGTTACAATCTCACATTGTCCCCTTTCATCTTATTTTACATTGAGCATTTTCTATTTCACAATATATAACATACAATGCTAGGACTCATTTACATCTTCATTTTCTCATACCAGAGAAAAGATGCGATATGTATCTATCTGTGACCTATTTATTTCACTTATGAGGATATCCTCAAGGTATGTCCATTTAAGTAGAAATGATTCAAAGTTATCATTTTTTATGGCAGA
>PVIR01033684.1:0-17745 GCA_004026965.1 Petromus typicus
TGGTATTTCAGGCTAGCCTCGAACTTGCAGCAATCCTCCTTACTCTTCCTCCCGAGTACTGGGGTTACAGGCATGAGCCACTACACCCAGTTTCTAACGATCTATATTTTAAGAAAGTAATGCAGCTGAATTTGGGAGACCACTACAAAGATATCTTAAAAATAAAATTTTGGGGGCCGGGGAGTTAGCTCAGTGGTTCTGGCGCCTGTCTCGCAAGCGCAAGGACCCGGGTTCGATTCCCCGGTAACCAGATAACAATACTGGGTGTGGAGACCCACACCCAGCAGCAACCAGTACCACATACCACAGTGCCGGGCGTGGTGGCTCACGCCTGTAATCCCAGCACTCGGGAGGCAGAGGCAGGAGGATTATGATGTGAGTTTGAGGCTGAGCTGAGGGCCAGCCTGAACCACAAGGCGAGACCCTGTCTCAAAAAACCTAAAAAAAAATTTAAAAAAAAATAAATAAATAAATAAAATTTTGGGTTGAGTATATAAAGTGCTTCCATAGCAACACTGGGCCTTCAATTTGATCCCGACCAATACAAAAAAAGATATGCTACATGTTTATCCAGGTCAGGAAAAATAGGAGTGTTTTCAAATATTTCTTTCAGGTCCAAGGATATGGCTCAGTGGTACCGTGCCTACCAGGTAAGTGCAAGGTCCTGAGTTCGATTGCTGGTACCAGAAAATAAACAACACAAAAATTCAAGTATTTCTTTCAAAATGCTTGTAAAATCCTCTGAGCCTGATTCATTTTGCTGGATGCTTCAGAAATTAATGCAGCAGGACCAGGGATTTAGCTCAGTGGTTCCAGTACCTGCCTTGCAAGCCCAAGGCCATTTCTCAGACAAAGGGTTACTATCTAGAATATATAAAGGGCTTAAAAAAAAAAAATCAATCCACCCAAAATTAAATTCAGAGGAAGAAATAAAAGTAGCTAAGAGGCATATGAAGAAATGTTCAACATCACTAGTCATTTGAGAGATGCAAATGAAATCAACACTAAGCTTTCATCTCACACCACAAAGAATGGCTACTATCTCAGAATTAGCCAGTAACAAATGTTGGCCAGGCTGCAGAAAAGAAGGAACCGTTTTCCACTGTTGGTAGGAATGTAAACTCGTACAACCCCTGTGGAGATCAGTTTGGAGTTCCTCAAAAAACTACAATTAGAAGGTGCCATTTGACCCTGCTATTCCTCTGCTAGGTATATATACAAAAGAATTAAAAGCTTCATATCACAGTGACATATGTGCACCCATGTTTATAGAAGCTCAGTATGTGATTGCTAAATCTTGGAAACAACCAAAATGTCCATCAACTGGATTAAAAAGCTGTAGTTCTTCTACAGAATTGAGTATTACTCGGCCATAAAAAAATGATGTTTTTTTTTTTTAAGGTTTTTTGAGACAGGGTCTCACTTTGGAGTTCAGGCTGGCCCTGAACTCAGCCTCAAACTCATCACAGCAATCCTGCTGCCTCTGGCTCCCGAGTGCTGGGATTACAGGCATGAGCCACCACACGCCACACGCCTGGTATATGGAACTGGCTGCTGTTGGGCGTGAGTCTCCACGCCCAGTATAGGTATGTGGTTACCGAGGATCGAACCCGGGTCCTTGCGCTTGCAAGACAGGCGCCGGAACCATTGAGCTAAATCCCCGGCCCCCAAAAAATGATGTTTGAATCATTTATACTTAAATGGATGTACCTTGAGGATATCCTTCTAAGTGAAGTAAATAGGTCACAGGTGTATAAATATCATATCTTTTCTCTGGTATAGGAAAATAAAGATGTAAATGAGTTCTAGAATGTATGTTATATATTGTGAAATAGAAAATACTCAAAGTGAAATGGGTTGAAGGGGGAAAAATAATGAGATTATGACAAAAAAGAAAGGAAACAAAGTTTATGTATATAGGGGGTGGTGGTGGTAAGTTGGGTAGGGCTATGGAAAAAACAAGAATTGAGTTGTGTCATATACTGGTACAAATTTTCATTGTTGAGTGCAATCATGCCCTGTATATGTAATGTACCAATAAAGATTTCAATTTTTTAAAATAAGTTAGTATTCTAGAAATTGTTCATAAAAAATTAAGGGCACATCTCTTAAAAAGTTTCTCAAGCTCTCTGAGGTAAAACATGTATATATATTATTGGTAGCCCTTGAATTCAATGTGATCCTCCTATCTCAACCTCTCAAGTGTTGGGATAACAGGTGTGTATCACACCATGCCTGGCCAAGAAATAAAATTTTTCTATTTAACTCAAAGATAAATACCTTTGTGAAATAAAAATAAATTATTAGTAAATAAAAAGACATAGAACATACAAACCAACATCACATTCAAAAGGATTTTCTAAACTTTAATCTCAGTGCTGCACTTACTTTATCTCAAACTAACAGTTGTACATGGATTATCCTTTCAAAAGTAATGTCACTTACTAAGAATGTTTAATTACCTTTTCCTATAAGGACTCCGATTTTTGAATCCAATTTTTCCCCTGGATCACAACTTCTTGTCACTAACTTGAGAACTGGAAGAAAAGGTCTAACATCACAAAGTCTTCGTGTTTCATCTTCAAGTTCCTCATATACGGCAGTCTGATTCACACATGCAAACATATAGGAGTCAATGTCCATAAGCAGGTTAAACATTGGGTAATTGTGAACTTGCTTCCATAACATCTGCAGGAACAAATGAAACATTATCTGGAATGGAAACACTAGCATAACTGTACAGACATATTTGTGCATGGATACCCATTGCAGCAAGGTTTGGAAAAGTAAAAAATCATACACACAAACCAAATGTTTAGTAGTGAGTCTAGCTGTCAATTACAGATTATAAAATTAGAATAATAAAATAGAAATATATTCTCACATGGAAAACCACTGCAAACACATTAAAGTTTTTCTCTTTTTTAAATGGCAAAGTACAAACATACCTATGCGATTATCCTTTGTAAAGTAATATAGTCACATAGAACATAAAATGTACATTATAAACAAGATCATTAAAAGCAAATTACCCTTGAACATTAAGAATCAATAAAGAGGACTTGGGATTTAACTCAATAGTGCCATGCCTGCCTCACGAGCACAAGGTCCTGAGTTCAATCCCCAGAATAGGAGGGATGTTGATAAGATGACCAAGGATATCCCTAGCTCCATGGCAGAGTATTTATCTAGTATATTCAAGGCAATGAAGTCAATTCATACTACCACAACAGAGAGAAAAAAAGTAGTATTTTTATATTTAAAAATCTATAGGGCTGGGGAGTTAGCTCAGTGGTTCCAGCGCCTGTCTTGCAAGTCCAAGGGCCCGGGTTCGATTCCCCAGTAACCACACACCATACTGGGTGTGGAGACTCACACCCAGCAGCAACCAGTACCACATACCACAGTGCAGGGCCTGGTGGCTCACACCTGTAATCCCAGCACTCAGGAGGCAGAGGCAGGAGGATTGCTGTAATGTGAGTTTGAGGCTGAGCTCAGGGCCAGCCTGAACCACAAAAGTGAGACCCTGTCTCAAAAAACCTAAAAAAAAAAAAAAAAAAAAAATCTATAAATCTATAAACATAGTAACTTCTAATAAAAAAGTAAAAATTTAAATTATTTTCATACAAAAATTATGTTTGTCATGTATTTTAAAAAATTTTTTTTAAGTCTCAGGATGCCCTATATTCTTTTCTTCTCATCAGAGGTATATTCTTACTAACACTGCCTTGTCAGAAGGAGCATAATTTCTCATCATTTCCTCCCTTGTCTCCCAGCAGATAAAACCCAACAGAGGTTTGCCATATAAACACAGTAACACACACACAAAGAAGGGTTATATGCTTTGAAAACAACTAGTAAAAAAACAAACAAACAAACAGAAACAAACCCAGGGACACAGATTAAGACAACTAGAGTAAACCTTCTTGCCAACCAATAGATTCTATGATACAGAATAGGAGGAGCTAGAGATGTAGATCAGTGGCATGACTGGTACTG
The DNA here is from genome assembly GCA_004026965.1 of Petromus typicus. Classification (NCBI taxonomy): domain Eukaryota; kingdom Metazoa; phylum Chordata; class Mammalia; order Rodentia; family Petromuridae; genus Petromus; species Petromus typicus. Next base: position 4,000 of record PVIR01033684.1, read on the forward strand.
GTATATGTGGCATGAATGAAGCCTTGGCTGGGTTAGATCCCTAGCACCACAAAACAAACCAACCAATAAATAAAAATAAAAGAAAATACAGGCAACAAAGAAAAAAAGTAATAAACAGGATTTCATCAAACTTAAAAATGAGCCAAGTATGGTATACTTGTATACCTGTAATGCAGCAATGTGCAAGTTCAAGATTAAACTGAAGGTCTAGGATTCAGCTCAGTAGCAGAGCACTTGCCTATCATGCGTCCAGCTCTGGATTTTACCCTTAACACCAACAAACAAATAAACAAGCAAACAAGAGACCTAACACAGAATTCCCATATAATTCAACAGATATTTGTACACCATATTCCCAGTGGATGGTATTATTCACAATGCCCCAAAGTTGGTAACAACCCAAAGGTTTCTCAACATATGCATGCACAAGCAAAATGTTGTATATATGTATAATGCAGTATTACTTAGCCCTAAAACAAATGTAACTAGGCATGTTACAGTATGGAAGACTGAAAACATAATGCTAAGTAAAATAAGGCACACAAAAATAGGACATCTATTTGTTGCAGGATTCTACTTAAATAAGGTACCTTTCGGAGAGAGAACTAAAATACAGATCATTAGGACCTGTAGTATGAAGGTGAGTTATGATCATAAAGTTCATGTTTGAGGTGACAGAAAAGTGCCAGAAAGGGATAGTGGTGATGGCTGTCTAGCACTATAAATATATTGATGTCACTATGTTTCACAATTTTTTAAAAAGAAAGTATCAATAGTTTGGTGTCAGGTATAGCTACCTACAAGCTATAAAAATGGAAGTGAGGGCCCAGAATTTAGCTTAGTGGTTCTGGCGCCTGCACTGCAAGCACAAGGTCCTGAGTTCAATCCCCTGGGCATGGTGGCTCACACCTATAATCCCAGCACTCACGAGGCAGAGGCAGGAGGAGTCCTGAGTTTAAGGCTGAGTTCAGAACCAGCCTAAACTACAAAGCAAGACCCTGTCTCAAAAAAACACTAACGAAAAAAAAGGAAGTAAGGATTGGTGCATTTGATAGGTCCATAAAAAAGACTATGTATCAAATTAACTAGATGATTTTCATTATAAACATTTCTATAACAAAAATGACATTTCTCCCAAGTGACAGAAAATAAGTTAAATGTTCAGAAATTTGATCTTTAACATACCTGCTTAATGTAAGAAATGGTAGCTTCCCGAGGTACCTCCAACTGGATATAAATCCCAGTGGGCAAAAGGAAATCCACAGGTATGGAGCCATCACAAGCTATTTGTGAATCAACTGCCCAGATGTCAAGGATGTCTGCCATGGCAGGAGGCATTATGAAGATGAAGCACATTCATAACCACATGGCTCTGGAAACCAGAAAGGCAAACACAGTAAAATATTCATTAGCTAAACTGTATATTAAAATATGGTAAATCTGCTGAGTAAGTTGTACTACTGGCAACTTAGGAGCCTAGAGCAGGAGAAACACCACAGGTTTGGTGGGCTACATAATGAGCTTGATGAGCTTGAGCTATGTAGCAAGAAGGCAGGAAGGGGAGGTGCAGGAAAGGGAAGGGAGAAGAGAGAATGATAAGTCAGACATTGTGGCTAATGTCTGTATTCCCAGCTATTTCATTTTTTGTTCTTTTTTGTGTGGGTGGTGGGTTTTTTTTTTTTTTGCGGTACTGGGGATCAAACTTGGGCCCTTGTACTTCCAAGGTAGTTGCAGTATTTTTTTGAGCAACTCCAAACTATTTGGGAAGCTGAGGTAAGAGGATCACTTGAACCCAGGAGTAGTATGAGGCTACCTGTGCAAGACAACCACCCTTTAGAAGAACAGTACAGATACAGAAATGCATGAGATAAATCCAACAACATAAGTAGTACTTGAATTTTAATAGTCAATAATAGGACGCTAATTAAATAATTTAGCATCTTAAAAGCAGGAGTACCAGGCACAGTGCATATAATCCCAGAACTCAGGAAGCTGAAGTATAGGACCACCATAAGTGTGAGGCCATGAATTATTTAAATATGGTTTTAGTTATCATTTCATAAGTGTTCTGTGTGGGTGTATGTATCATTTATTTAAATTCAAGATAAGTGTATGACTTCTGAAAGAACTGTAGTTTGGTCAGGCACAGTGGTGCATGCTTGAAGTCTCAACACTCTGAGGACATACTCGTAAGTGAAATAAATAGGACACATATGCAAATACTGTAACTTTTCTCTGGTATGAAGAATTGAAGGTATAGCCGGGCATGGTGGCTCACGCCTGTAATCCCAGCACTTGGGAGGCAGAGGCAGGAGGATTGCTGTGATGTGAGTTTGAGGCTGAGCTCAGGGCCAGCCTGAACCACAAAGCGAGACCCTGTCTCAAAAAAACCTAAAAAAAAAAAAAGAATTGAAGGTATAAATGAGTTCTAAAATGTATGACAGGCATTGTGAAATAGTAAGAAAATATTCAAAGGGAAAAGAGGGGTGAGGGTAAGTAAAGAACAGAAAGAAAAAATTTGATGATTTTTTAAAAAGGAAACAAAGCTTATGTATATGGGGTGAGAGGGGGGATACGGAATAGGAAAAATAAGAATTAAGTTGTGTCATGTACTAGTACAAATTCTCAATGTCAACTGTGATCACAACATGTATATAAAATATACTAATAAAATCAATTTTTAAAAAATCTCAACATGCAGGAGGCTGAAGCTGAAGGATCACCATGAATTCAAGATCAGGTGGACTATGTAGTAAGTTCAATGCTAACCTGAACTATATGTGTAACAAAACTTTACCTAAAAATCAATCAAAACAAAAACTACAGGATAGTGATTACGGGGTCCTAAGAAATTCAATTAACAACCACTCACCAGTTAATTTTCTCTTGATTATATTTTAGGAAGTATTACATTCATAAGCTGCCTTTCTCTACAAACTCCAATGAAAACAATAATCAAGAAAACTCAACACTTGGAGTTGAGAATTTAGCTCAGTGGTTCTGGCGCCTGCCTTGGAAGCACAAGGGCTTGGGTTTGATACTCAGTAAACCATATACAACAATGCCAGGTCTGGTGACTCATGCCCAACAGCACTCAGCACCACATACCACAATGCTGGGCATGGAGGCTCATGCCTGTAATCCCAGTACTCCAGAGGCAGAGGCAAGAGGATTGCTAAATTCAAGGCTGAGGTCAGGACCAGCCAGAGCTACAAAGTGAGACCCTGTCTCCAAAAACTATTTAAAAAATGAAAAGAAAACTAAACACTTAACCATTCAAAAGATCCATCCCTCAAGCTAGATCATGAAACCCTTTATGATATGACTCTGAACTCTTTCTTCTTGCATTTACTATCACTCCATATTCCAAGACCTTGTGCCTCAAGTACATCTGCTTTTCTATAATGAACACTGTATTCGTATGAAAAATACTCACCATATTAAACCCTCAACCCAACAAATGAAACACATATATGCACACAGTAAGTTCTTTGTCACATGTTCACAATGGGGCCGTAATTTGTATGTCTCACAGCTGCTGCCAGGGAGCTCTAACTTGAATTCAGTCATTCCCACCAGCATAAACCATTGATGGTGCTAAATGCATGCTGTCCCACTCACCAACTTGTACCAACCTCATGGAGTTTCTGAGTACAATAATGCAAAGAAAGGTACTGATTTAGCAAACTAGGTTGATATCATCATATTACAGTTCCTTAAGGAAAACATTACAATGGCATAAAAACTGTAATACAGCTAATGTGTAGTACAGCAATTTTAAATGCCTGTACAAGGCATGTACCTGCAAAGGGGTACTTGTAAAATTTCCCATGTTTAAATTTAGAGAATTAGGGCCTGAGGATTAAAGCTCAGTGGTTCTGATGCCTGTCTTGCAAGCTCAAAGTCCTGAGTTCAACCCCTGGAATCAGAAATACATGTATACCTGCATACATACATACATACATACATACATACAAACAAACATACACACAAAAATTTAGAGAATAAACCAGGCATGGTGGTACACACCTATAATCTTCGAACAGAGCAGCTGAGGAAAGAACAAGTTTGAATTTGAATTATATAGTGAGAATCTATCTCAAAAAATGTTTTTGGAGGGGCCGGGGATTTAGCTCAGTGGTTCCGGCGCCTGTCTTGCAAGCACAAGGACCCGGGTTCATCCCCTGGTAACCACATACCATACTGGGCGTGGAGACTCATGCCCAGCAGCAATCAGTACCACATACCACAATGCGGGGCGTGGTGGCTCACGCCTGTAATCCCAGCACTCGGGGGGGAAGAGGCAAGAGGATTGCTGTGATGTGAGTTGGAGGCTGAGCTCAGGGCCAGCCTGAACCACAAAGTGAGATCTTGTCTCCAAAAAAAAAAAAAAAAAGTTTTTGGAGAATTATTGATAAGCCATTCATGAATATAAATTTCTTTCCTTTAATAAAATGAACTTGTTATTATAATAATTTTTAAAGTGGTATGAATAGCTTTAATATTTATACTCAGGCAGTAATTATTCAACCAACTAGATTTGATCCTCTATAGACTTTTAAAATTAATTTTTCTAGTAAAATGACCAATAAAAGTGGTTAGATCCATTTGTACTCCCAGTGGTACTCATACAAGCCACCTGATTGCATAGTCATGGTGTAGTATTGGTGGCTCAAGCGAACATGTTAAATCAGAAAATCACTTAGCAAATGCCAATGAAATAATAGGTGTAGGCATTGATCATTCATTACTGGATGCTAAAAACAATGATGAAATGAGAGGACAATAAAGAATTTTACAATGAATATCTCTTATTGATACCACCTGAACCCTCTGATCAATCTTAGCACAGCTAAAAGTGGGAGCACCAAACATGATTCTCCTCACTAAATGCAACAGGAAGTATCTACCACTCCAGACTTGGCTTTATATGGATCTGAGTCCAAAATAACCTCTAGAGCTGATCTATATGCTAATATGCAGGAAGCAGAGGCAGAAGGTAAACACCACAAGGAAGCAAACAGCCAAGCAGAGAATGTGCAATCTTGAACAACAGTATAGATATGATTTCTCTGACTGATAGCAAGAACATATAGGAGAGAATAAAAGAGCCAAATCTAATTTCAATTTGAACAATTATAAGAAAAAAACTATTGGAATAGGTAGAGATACAGCTCAGTGGCACTATGCCCTTGAGTTTAATCTCAGGTACCCCCTTTCCAAGAAAGGATGATAAATAAAGTAACTATCTTTGAAACAATCTAAAGACATTTAAATAGAGATGGACCATAATAAGGAACAAGGAAAGGAGGCCCATTCCCCCGTTTTTATTCAACATACTTATTGAGCAATCAAGCAAGAAAAAAATAATGGAAAGGATACAAACATGAAAGGAAAAAGAGAAATTATCCTTGCTTACAGATGATACAATCCTAAAACTTTAAAAGACTATTTGGGTGTGGTGGCTCATGCTTGTAACCCCAGCATTCAGGAGGCAGAGGCAGGAGGTCTGCCATGAATTTGAGGCTTACCTGGGCTACATAATGAATTCAGGGCCAGCCTGAAATACAAAGTGAGACCCTGTCTCAAAAAACAAAACAAAAAAGTGGGCCAGGGATTTACCTCAGTGGTTCTGGCACCTCTCTTGCAAGTGCAAGGGCCCAGGTTTGATTCCCAGTAACCACATACAACAGTGCTGGGCATGGTGACTCACACCCACCAGCAATCAGTACCATCCAGTACAATGCTCGGTGTGGTAGCTCACACCTGTAATCCCAGCACTCGAGGAGGCAGAGGACTGCTGTGTTTGGGGCTCTCCTGGGCTACGTGGTGAGCTCAGGGCCAGCCTGAACTACAAAGAGAGATCCTGTCTCATAAATAAATAAATAAATAAGAAAAGACTAAAGACTTTGAAGCTGATCAATGAATTCAGCAATATATCAGCATATAAAAATCAACAGCTTTATTATATACGACTAAGATTACCTGAGAAAGAAATCAGGAAAACTCTATTCACAATAATTTCATCAGAAACAGAGGTAGATGACCTCCACAATAAAAATTTTACAATTCTGAAGAAAGAAACTGAAGACACCAGAAAATGGAAAGACCTGTGATGTTCGTGGATTGGCAGAATTAATACTGTCAAAATGACCACATCAAAAGCGATGTACAGGGAGCCAGGGATTTAGCTCAGTAGTTCCGGCGCCTGTCTTGCAAGTGCAAGGACCCGATTCGATCCCCGGAAACCACATACAATACTGGATGTGGAGACTCATGCCCAGCAGCAATCAGTACCACATACCACAGTGCCGGGCGTGGTGGCTCATGCCTGTAATCCCAGCACTCGGGAGGCAGAGGCAGGAGGATTGCTGTGATGTGAGTTGGAGGCTGAGCTCAGGGCCAGCCTGAACCACAAAAGCAAGACCCTGTCTCAAAAAAAAAAAAAAAAAGAAAATGTGTGTCAACTCCAGGAAAACAAGTGGATCTAGAAACTCACATTCAGCAAAATAAGACATACTCAAAAAGATAAGAATCATGTGTTTTTCTTAACATGTGGAATCTAAAAGAGTTAACAAGAAAGTAAGAAATTATTATTGGACAAGTGGAAAGGGATAAAGAGAAGGAGAGTACATAAGGTGGGCAATGGGGAAATGCATTAGAGCAAAATACACACATTAACCAAGAAAGAAAAAGAAAATACAAAAAAATGATTCTAAGTTCCCCAAAGGCTCAGACCATTATACAGAAGAGGGGTGTCCTGGGGATCAAAGTCCAAGCTTTTTAAACTACAATTTCTCACCAGTGCTTAAGGAGGGATCCCTAAATGTTTAAATTGATGAACATTCATAGAAATGAACAGTCACCACAAATGTGATTGTGCCCCTAGTCCTGAAATTACTTCAGGTAAATCACTTCAGAATAGCCTCTGTAAGCTATTTTCAATGAAGAAGCTTCTGGCTTGTAAGTAACAGATATTCAGTAAGCATCTTCTGAATGAAAACATGATTCATCAAATTCAAGACCATGCTCTGCTCACATTCAAACAACACCACGCAAAAATAAAAGTCAAGCCAGCTAGCTCTTGAACAAGTCACAGCAAGTAGTATACTGTCACTGTCTTAATCAAGAGTTGCCGACAAAAACTAAGAGAAAAACAAAATTGGCAAAAAAGACTGAAAAACAAGTTAAGAATGATTATGAAACACCATCCATCTATGTCACAGAACTACAATCATGATAACCTGTACAGGCTGCTGGTTTCTTCAACATCGTTTCTTGTTGTTGTATAGCTACTGTTACTTTTTAATAAATAGCTATTGTTGTTTTTTGTTTTTCTTGCAGAAGACTAAGAATGAAAGCAGAATCTGAACATATTCTGAACTGAGCCATACGCCCAACTTTTTGTTTTTATTTTGAGACAGGGCATAACTAAGTCACTAAGTTGTCCGGGGTAAGCTCAAACTTGTGATGTAACTGCCTCAACTTCCCAGAGTTCTAGGATTGCAAGTATGCCATCACTGTGCCTCGCTTCAGTAAGACCTGGAGCTGAAAAATCACTCAATGAATAACAATAGTAATACAGGAGTATGAAACAACAAGAACAACAACAGAAAACCTCTGGAAGCCAGGTATGATAGCCCACAATGCCAGCACTTCTGGGAATAAGGTAGGGGGACTGTGAGTTCAAGTCCAGGCTGAACTACATAGTGAATTCAAAACAAATCTGTACTGCACAGCAGGATCATGTCTGAAAAAACAGAAAAAAGTCGGGGGGGGGGAGAGGGTCCTGGGGTGTAAAGTCCACAGAAGTCTCTTTTCAGAGACTAAATACATCTTATTATACTATCACTCCCACTCTACAGCATCAATTTCCCAGATATGAAATTCTAAACTTCAGGGGTATTAGAGGAAAAAGCACCCAGGTACACTTAAGGATTTCAGATGAAATTTTAGTGAAAATAAATTACAAGAACAAAACATAACTGTCTCTTTGATGCTTTGTCTCTAAATCATTCAACACAGTAAAATCCTTAGTTCAAGCCAGGTGTGGTGACATATTACCTATAATCCCAGCAGTAGGGATCACACTAAGAGGCCAATCAAGGCTACATAGTTTAAGGCTAACTAGAACAAGACCCTATCTCAAACAACAATAACAACAAAACAAAACAAAAATTTTAAAAATCCTCTGTTCAAGCCAGGCATGGGGGCATATGCCTGTTATCCTAACTATACAAGAAGCTGTAGCAGGAAGATCCAAAGTTCAAGCAGCATAGTACTTGGGATCATAAGCATGCATCACCATGCCGGCTAAAAGAATTTGTCTCCCAGGGCCATGGATGTAGCTCAATAGGGCTGCTGCCTGCCTGTTAAGTGCAAGATCCACAGTTTGATCCCCAGTACTGCCAAAAAAAAAAAAAAAAAATTTTTTTTTTGTCTTCCCTTTTATACTAGGAATCAAATTTATGGGGTCTCACTCATGCTTAGCTTGGAAAGCACTACCATTGAACTACACTACACCCCCAGCCAAATATTGTATACATACTTTGTTGCCTTTTGAGACTGTGTATATCTTAGACTAGCTGCTAAAGGACCACAATGAAGGCAAAATAGTTCAATTTTTCCTTTAAAGCATGATTTAAACCACACTTTTGATAACTAATATAATTGTTTTACAAGCAAATTCTATAGAATGTTTTATTAATTTCTTCATTTAACTATAAGTAAATATTGAAACTCTAATATGTGCCAAGAACTACAGAGCTAGAAATTGTATGGGACTGGGAAAGGTTAGTTAAGCACTACTTTTTGATGGAGTGTGTTCCTGCTCCAAAAAAGTTATGTTATGATGCTTGAAGCATAGAGGTTTCAGGAATTCAGAAGAGTTAAGAGTTTTGTCAGGAGAAATAAATGTGAAGACATCTTACGAGGAGGAAATAATATTTCAGGTAGGAGGCAGGAGAGAATATAGAATATACAGGAAAGTACCAATGGTTTAGCACAGCTGAAGTAAGGTTTTGTTTTTTTATCTTTCAGTACTGGGGATCAAACTCAGGACCTTATACTTGTGAGGCAGGTGCCAATCTGTAGTATTTTTAAAAAGCAATATTTCACCAACACATAGATAAAATGTGATATATATTTAGAACTCAATGAAATTGAAATAATTTAACTCAGAAATCATCTATTCATTGTATGGGTTTACAAAATACATATGGTTTTACATAGTATCTACCTTCAGAATCTACCTTTCAATCTATATCTTATTTTTCTATAAGTTAGTTCTGATTAGATCATCATTTATTATAGATCAAGGTTTGCCTAATGTCACCATGTTTCCAACCTATAATATCTATCATGTGATGAACACAAAATGGGACTCTAGACTGTAATCCCAGATACTGAAGAATATAATATATTTTCAACTGATGTTAGGATTTTAGAATAAACGAAAAGAATACAAGTACTCATTTCAGGAAAATTCATGGATCTATACTTATGTTTTATATACTTCTCTGTACCTATATTTCATAATAAAGTCTTACATTTCTTAAGGTAGCAAAACACACTGGAAAGACGTATTTTTCTTGTTCTCCCTCTCTGCCTCTCCCACTCTGTGTCTCTCCTCTTCTCTCCTTCCCTCTTCCCCTCTTCTATCTCTTTCTACCTCTCTCTGCTAGGAATGGAGCCCAACGCCTTATGCATACAAGGCAGGGATTATACCAATGAAGCATACCCAAAGCCTCTCCTGAAATCTTCAGATATATCACAAAGGAAAGTTTTATCTTCTAGCTTTAAACTGACTGTGTTTAAGGACAGGGGGGCGGGGGGGGGGCGCGACCATCTTCACTTACAAAGGAACATCAATTGTTATATTAAATTCCCTACCTAAAATTTCAAGGAGAAATTTTTTATATTCAAACTTGTCAAATGATTCAGAAATATTCTATCAATTCAGTAAGACTATAAAGCAGTGCTACATCTGAATAACTAGAATATTTTTCCCAATAAGATGTAAATCTTCAAAGAGAACACTACAACATTACTACAACATTACATCCTCTACCTTGATATTGCATATTAAAAATTTAATAAAAATTGAGCCAAACTTTGTAAGCATTTTAGAAAGATATACAGTATAAACTACAGTCAAACATGTTTGTCCTTATATATCACTTTAATAAAAGCATTTATTTAATCAGTTTTCAAGGTTTAAAAAACCTTAGACTAAACAGTCTCTGGAATGGTTTTCAAGTCTATCATCTTCCACATTCCCTTTAAAAACAAATATGCCTGTAATCCTAGTGCTCAGAGATTAAGCAAGAGCCAGGGCTACAAAATGAGTTCAAAATTGGCAAGACCTTGTCTCAAAAAAACAAGCAAACAAACAACAACTTAATATTTAAATAATCTAAAATGATTACGAGGATACAGTGGTATTTGTCTGTAATCCCAGCACTCTGGGAGGCTGAGGAAGGATTACAAATTTGAAGCCAGCTGGCCAACGTTAGTGAGGCCTTATCTCAAAATAAAAATAAAATCCCAGGAATTTAGTTCATTATTAGCACAGCACTTTACTTGCCAAACATGATGTCTTAAGTTTGACTGCTGGTACCAAGAATAAATAAATAAATTAAGCAAAACCCAAAAAAATCTCTAAAATTAATATAACTTATACACACACACACACACACACACACACACACACACACACACACACAATTCAAAAAAAACTCATACAATGTTCTAGTAGTAACTGAAAGGAGAATTACAGAAAATAATAAACTAATAACATACATCTCAGTATGTGAATGCTTTTATATGACTATTCCATTCCTTAACAATTGCTCAAAGGTTTGCATCTATACTTAGAACCACCAGGGATACAACTGTCAATTGCCAGCATACAGTGATTCAGACATGTTCTATTGACAGTCAAATACTACAAGTGACACTGCCAATGGTGTCATGAATTTTTCCAGAACAGAAATATAAATATGCTACATATACTATATACATTTATATATACTAAAATCCTTTGTAGTACTAAGCAAAGATTCTTTGTTTTATGTAAATATGTAATTTAGAGTTCAGCTCTAAGTTTAGATAATAAAAAACAGGCTTTCTTCCTGAATGTGGAAATTTTGAAATAAAGTTATATGCCAGTTTCATAGTATCTACCCTCAGAATCACTGACTACTCTGGGGAAATTCCATTTCTTCAAATTAGTAACACTTCATCCAAGTTTAAATATAGCCCATATGTAATATAATAATGAATATAACTTACTTTTTTTCCTTGTGGTCCTAAGGATGGAATCCACAGTTCACACATGCTAGGCAATAAGGCAAGACTACTATACAATTCTACATGTTAATGAACAGCATTATTTGTATAGTATTTGCCTCTGTTGTCTTTGATTTTTATTGTTGTTGTTTTGAGACAAGAGTCTTGTTCTGTCATTCAGGCTGGCCTTGAACTGACTGTGTAGCTCAGGCTGGCCTCGAATTTCTGGTAATCCTCCTGCCTCAGCCTTTGAGCACTGCGAGTGCAGGCATGTGCCCAGCTGTTTTTGACTAATTCTTAAAGGGCACTGTATATAAGAAGCTCTGAGTAGAGCTTCTTAGCCCCATAACTGATCTCAGGAATATTAAATCCAGTAAAACTAGCTTTTAGTTTTTAAGACCTTTAGTAAACAAATTTACTGATAGGGAGGTTCAGGGTGTTTTGTACCATGCAGAATCTCTTTAAACTATGCAATGAAGGCATAGACATACTCTAAAACGTGCTGTTCCATAATTAAAATACTGTGTCCTAGGTTGGGATGTGACTCAATATAGAATGTTTGCCTAACATGTACAGGCCCTCATTCTACCTCAGCACTACCAAAAAAAAAAGTGAAATTAATTAATTAAATTAAAAAGCATGTTCTATGTTAGACCTAAACGTGTGACACACAAATGCTGAACAAATGAAACCAGAGATGAAATGGGAAGAGATAAAACATCTGTAGAGATTTTAAAGAAAATAAAATTATTGCTACTAAGTTGGGAAAGAAGTTTTGTTTCTGATTTCCCTTATTCACTCATACCTCACACTGCACACACACGACTCCAGTGTATAGGTTTCAAGTTGGGAGATATCTTAGTTCATTTCAAAGGTAAGACAAACTAAAACCCAAACAGGTGCAATGGTACATGCCTGTAATCCCAGCTCTCAGGAGGATCACTTTGAATTGAAGGCCAGCCTGGCCTACACAACAAGGTGAGGCTAAAGCCTAGACAATTAAGTGCATTACTGTGGAAGACATAACATAGAAGACAAAGCTAAGACCAAAATCAAATTTACTTTTCTTTTTTTTTAAGGTTTTTTGAGACAGGGTCTCACTTTGTGGTTCAGGCTGGCCCTGAGCTCAGTCTCAAACTCACGTCACAGCAATCCTCCTGCCTCTGCCTCCCGAGTGCTGGGATTACAGGCGAGTGCTGGGATTACAGGCGTGAGCCACCACGCCCTGCACTGTGGTATGTGGTACTGGTTGCTGCTGGGGTGAGTCTCCACGCCCAGTATTGTTATGTGGTTACCGGGTTCCAACTGGGTCCTTGCACTTGCAAGAGAGGCGCCGAAGGGCCGGGGATTTAGCTCAGTGGTTCCAGCGCCTGTCTTGCAAGTGCAAGGGCCCTGGGTTCGATTCCCTGGTAACCACATACAATCCTGGATGTGGAGACTCACGCCCAGCAGCAACCACTACCACATATCACAGTGCTGGGTGTGGTGGCTCACGCCTGTAATCCCAGCACTCGGGAGGCAGAGGCAGGAGGATTGCTGTGATGTGAGTTGCAGACTGAGCTCAGGGCCACCCTGAACCACAAAGCGAGACCCTGTCTCAAACAAACAAACAAACAAACAAAAAACCTGGGGAAAAAAAAAAAAAAAGACAGGCGCCAGAACCACTGAGCTATATCCACTGAGCTATATCCCCGGCCCTCAAATTTGCTTTTCAAAGTAATTAACATCCTTTCTTTTTTCCTTTCCTTTTTTTTCTTTAATAGAAATGTACTTTACAGGGTTACCTACCCATGAAATATCTTCAGTCTTACACCATTCTTTTGTTTGAGCATGAAAGGAAAAGATCAAACAAAGAGTGAGGATGGGCAGAGTTTTTTAAATATGAAAACCACTTTTCAAGGAAGCTATTAGAAGGCACAAGTACTTTAATAGTAACGAGGAGTTCAACTAAACCCTTAAACTGCAATTATAATCTATGGATTTCTGTCAGTTGTTTATTAGCAGATAGTAAAAATTTTAAAAAATTTTTTTAGCTTTTTAAGCAATGTGTCAGAAAAGAATTTTAATTATTTAAATCAAATATGAGCAGAAACTAACAAAAATTTGTTCGATTGGTGAAAAAAAAATATTTTGGAGACAAGAATTCACTATGTATTTAAGTTGTTCTTGAATTCCCTATACAGACCAGGCTGCCCTGGAAGTACATACAATCCTCCTGTCACAGCCTTCCAAGTGCTAATGGATCAAGAAATGTAATCAAAACTACTTCATAAAATCATGGAAGAAATTTTAAAAGATTATAAAAGGAAAGGTTTTAAATACTAAAAGCAAGCTCTGCACCATAGCACCCATCTATAATCCAAGGTACTTGGGAGGATAGTTGAGATAGAAGAATACAAGTTTGAGGCCAATCTGAAGTATTTAGTGAGACCCTTGTCTAAAATGAGCCTTGAACAG
>PVIR01033685.1:0-17764 GCA_004026965.1 Petromus typicus
CACAATTACACTTTTGAAGAGTGCTTTTTTGAACTACACTTTCAAAAAGAATTATTTAATCTTATCTGTGTGAATGTGAATGATTTGTGCCAACAAAAATAATCTACATTTAGCATTATTGGAGTAAACAAATGCTTCCCTTTACAATAACTGCCTAAAATATGATAGAAGGTTGGAGCAAAATATTAAGCCCAGATAGTTCTGGCATTTTACAACTCCATTGCTCTGAGCAAGATACTTAATCCCTTTGCACTTCAGTTCCCTCTTCCTGTAAAATGGGTACAGGATTGCTTTGGTGATGGATTGGTAGTAATGACCAAGAGGCAGCATTCTGGAGCATGTGACTTCATGTATCAAGAGGCTACTGTACTTGTTTGTGTTCTGCCAAATTCATATGTTAATTAATCATAGGTCTAATTATCAATGTAATGGTAGTAGGAGGTGGAGGCTTTATGGGTAACCAGATGGTGGAACATGATTACCTCCTTAAAAATGGCCTCAGAGAGCCAGCCAGCAATCTCTATCATGGTAAGACACAGAGAGAAGCACCTGAATGAACCAGTAGGCAGCTCCTTACTAAACTCCAAATCAGTGAACTGCTTGGACTTGTACTTTCCAGCATCCAAAACTATGAGAAACAAGTTCCATTCCTTGTAAGTCTCCCAGATATTTTGGTATTTACAAATACAAATTTGGTATTTACAAATTTGTTATAGCAATCCCAACAGAGTAAGAGTATGGATTAATATTCTTGTGAGGTTTAGACATGTTACATTGAAATTAATCTTGTTCATCTCCCACTAAAATGTAAATACCTCAAGCAAAGGGCGGTGGCTGGGTCGTCGTCTGCCATGCCCCAGGGCGATTCACACACCAACTGACCATCAACTGTACATTTAAAGGCATCTAATCTAGGCCCTCAAGAACTGTTAAATGTCGTTCAAACATTATCTTCCTTTTACTTTTCTATAGAAGAAAACTGGATTAAACTTCTGCCTTTTATTTTTGTATTTATTGTACAAGGGTCTTATCCTTTCAAAATTGATGTTATATCTGTTACAAATAAGGACAATTTAGTTTTGCAATATTATTTCAGTTCTAGCCTAAAGGTCACTATTAACACAATGCTTTCAAATATTGGCTGTCTGATAAATATTTGATGGATAAGTGCAAAATGAAAGGAGAGTTTTCAATCTACTCCAAAGTTTCCTCTCATATCCATTTTAGCTATGACTAAAAATATATAGCAAATCAGCAGTTGCAGATTTGGAAGGATCAGAACACACAGAGATCAACAGGAGAGACATGTTTAACTCCAACTCAGCCGCCCATATTTAAAGGCAACTGACCTATAAGGCCTAGAGTAGGTACTCTAGAAAATTCTCCCTGGACTTAAACAAATGAAAAGGTTTATGATCTAAGTTGCAATTAAAGAAGCAAGTTGTGGACAGAGCTTAGAATTAAAAGATCTCTGGCCCTCCATCATCTTCCTTTCAGAATTCAATTGAAACCATCCTCTATTTGATATGTTTCAATGATAGCATGAAGGTTAAGATTAATTGTCAACATGATTGGACTAAGAGAATCTTGGAGGAGTGACTGGATCATGGGGGCACTATACTCATCAGTGGACACACGCACAGTTGTTCATAGTTCGATGTGCTGTGTGAGGGGAGGCCCCAGCTGGAAGCAGGTCTCTCACAGCAGACGCCACTTGGAATCTTGTACATCTCTCACTGGAACTCTTCCTCTGTGGTGCTCTGCTTCCCAGACACCTCAAACCACACAGCTCTGCCACTGCACACCCTCCCACCATGATTTTCCCACTTGGAGCCTACCAATCATTGCCTGACACCTCTGAAACCGGTAGCTAAATGAAACCTCTCCTCCTCAAAGATTCAGGTGGTTTGTTCCAGCAGTGTGAAAGTTAATCAAGACAGAGAAGTCACCGTGACTTTATAAAGTTCTGTAAATAAACAAACCTCACAAAGTTAATGATTGCTTACAGTTTCTACCTCTGTTTCTGTCCTATTGCTTTTTCTATAGCTTCTAAAAAAAAAAAAAAAAAGCGGAAATGTCCTCCAAGAAATAGAGCAATGTACAGGATAATGAGTATCAAACTTCACCTCTAAGGTTTCAGTGCCCAAGAACTTCACATTTCTTTAAGTTTTCAAGTACTACTGATGCTACCAGGCTGGAAACTACTCTTTGAGAAGAAGTGATACAATGCAGAGAAAGTATTAAGGATGGACAGAGATTTTGACCACATATTTAGGTCACAAGTATAGCTCCTTCAACTGCACAGAATAGTAAATACTTAAGTGATTTTCTGTGTTCCTTGAATAAGGGATTGACATTTAGGAATGCCTCATGTAAGTCGTCTCAGGTCTGCAATGATGAAGTGCAACCAAGGCAGATCGCAAATACATGACCTATGTTCCACAGTGATTCACCCATGGAGCCATCAGTTCAGAGGTGAGCAATGTGTGGAAACAGGCTCTGTGGGCAGCTTCTATCTTGCTGTCACTGACATCGGCAGGCGTCCCGTTTCATCGGGCCTAAGGGGTTACACGTTCCAGTTTCTATGTCCCAAGAGGCCTGGGTACAACAAGGTCAAGTTTCTGGCATTTATTATCACTTGGCGCAGCTCCTTCCACAGGCCAGTTAAGCAACCTGACTTCAAGAAAATCTCATCCCAGAAAATGTAGCCAAAATTTCTTTCTCCAGCTACTCCATGTTCTCTCGGTGACCTAACATCTTCTACTAAATTCCTTCTTGACACAAAATATTCCAGCCCTCGCTCCCAATGCTCCTGCCTGGTGGCATTCACCTTCCAGTGTTAGCACTATATCAGAGCCTCGATTCACTTCTTTACAAAAGAAAATACTATACAATGAAAACTGGTTGAAAATTTTTCTATAGTTTAAATCAACTTATACATGTACATTGATTTCTTTACATATTTTAGCCTCAAATATATTTCTTCTCACAATATTCAAGCTTTATAAGTCTTAATAACTGTAAAATATAGTTTTAGTCAATTTTCCCAATGAGGAAAATTGCTTTTAAGTGATATCAACTCATAAAAAGAAAAAATATATATTTATATTGAAGTATTATTTTTCCTTCATATCTCCTCCTCAGGATTCTGAGTATGTTTCAAATGGAATATTCAATATTTCAAAATGAAAAATAGAGATTACTAAATTGCCTAGAAGAAACAAAAAAGTAACACTGGAGTGATGTTTCCAAGAGAGGCTTTCCCCAGGCTATGCTAAAAGAAAGGAGAGAAGCCAAAGTATGTTTTTCCACTTCTCCTTCATCACAGCCTCAAGAAGTCTTCCTGGTGAAGCTGTCACATCCGATCCTATCTGGCAGTCCCGGATACAGTTCGCTAACCTCTCATTTGTGCTGCAGCTGACAACCTAAAGGGCACAGTTGAAGTTTTTAGTTTGGGTTGCAATTTTATTTTAGCCTCTGGTTCCCAGCATAGGTTCAGGGGGCAGATAATCTCCTTACTTGAAGTCACTTTCTTCACGAAGATGCCAAGAATTGAGCTGGACCATACAGCTCACCCCAATCCCCTCACCCCTTCGCTCCTTTCTTTAGCACATCAAGTTTTCTGGAGGGTGGGGGCACTTTCAGTCCAGAGGCAGGAACGCAGGCACATCGTCAGACTTCCAGGTTCAGCAAGCTGAGAACTAAAGTATGGAGAAGATTTTACCTGAGTTCTACCTGATCCCGATATTATCTCCACCTTTAACTATATCACCACACTGCCTCTCTTTAAATACACAGTCATTGTAATTACACTTAACTCTATCTACCTCTGAAGAGACTGACTTCCTGCTATTTAAACTGTTCTGCTGAAAATCAGAGAGTAAGTTAACAGGAAAGAATTCAAAACACTGAGGAAAGCTGCACAACTCTTAAGATTGTCCCAAAGTCTTATGTATGCAGAGTCATCTAAGTTTGAGTAGCAAACTAATATGTCCAGCCCCAACAGGTACCTCAAACCCATATGTTGCATAGTAGATCACAACAGAACATAAGTAGTACCTCGGTTCACGAATTCAATTCTTTCCGTGATTCTGGTCACAAAACAAACTGGATAAGAATGTAACCAGATTCAGTGGTTAGGTTCAATGTTTACCTTCTAGGGAAATTTGATTTCCTCAAAAAGCTTAGGCATAAAAAGCTTCCTAATTTTTTGAATGTGAATTCATTCACCTTGTTCCTTTCATCCTGAGTATATCTTTGTTTCTGAATTCTCTCTGGGCCCCACAAAAATTGGCTTACTGGATGTCTTGCGAACAGGTGCCCTAGCTACATAGCTGATCTAGCATTTAATTGGATTCCCGGCTGGGGAAAGCATTACACTACAGGAAGTAACAATGTGGAGTAAAACACACAGGAAAAAGATGCAACTATCTGTACAGACAGAAAGAATGTTCCTTTTGTATTTACCCCAATTATATAAAACCTTCTCCTGCATCTTAATTCTCTTCTATGACACATTCTGGCTGCCACTCCACATCTTTGGAGTGAATTTCTAAAACTTACATCCATCATTCACACACCATCTGAACAGAATTTGGTGTTAGCATGTAATTTTGCAATGTCAGGAAACAGAGTTTTAAGTTTGTTCAGATTATGTGAAAACTCATGACACAGAAAAATCTTCACTTTAAATCATTTGCTACAATTTAAAATATAATATGCTAAATTCATTTTCTGAAACTCATAGAAACTACTTTTGGATAAAGCCACTGCTAGTTGAAAGTTGTGGATACAATTACTATTGTACTACAGAGTGTTCCAAAGATCTGCCAATAGAGCAAGAAATATTCATTTATTTTATTTTTTCAGACCTTATACATTTTCCAAATCTTGAATATATCCAATCTTTTTCTCTTTTCAGAAAACAAAAGATTGTATTGATCACCTACTTTTTGTCTCAATTACAAGGAAAACTACTCTATCCAAATGTAATTGTTTTCAGCCATTTGTCTACAATTAGACATATAAAAATGATGAAAGCATTACAGCATGGACATAAACCAACTTGGCCTCCATGGACTATATTCAAGACCTTTGCACCACTGCTATCTTTTTCTCCTGAGCTCATGAATAATCAGACACAGATAGGAAGAAAGAGAAGTCAATAAATAAAACAAGTGAGCTCTTTCACAAATGCAAATATTTTGGCGCATGTTGAAGGACTACATTGTTTATAGACATACGACATTTTGAAATAGTAAAATAAGTATTTTCTTAAAATTTACCACATGCAGAGTGGAAAATATATAATCTGTTGTAGTATCGTGCAGAAAATCTTTCCCCATAGCACACAGCTACGTGTACAAAGATTACTTTGACAAGCTTGCTGGAGAGAAAATCTTCAATTGACAAACTTGATTATCCAGAGATGGATACACTGATTATTAGTTTTCACTAATCTTACTTATTAAGAGAACTTTATATGTTACTCAGGTTCTATTTACCAAGTAAAAAGGAAGCCAATCCCCACTGCACTGACTAGCTCGGTATCTTACACGATACGGACAAGGAAAGACTACATTACCACTTACAAGGAAGGACTAGATTACTACTTACAAGGAAGGACTAGATTACCACTTACAAGTAAGGACTAAATTACTACTTACAAGGAAGGACTAGATTACCACTTACAAGTAAGGACTAAATTACTACTTATAAGGAAGGACTAGATTACCACTTACAAGTAAGGACTAAATTACCACTTACAAGCAAGGACTAGATTACCACTGGCTTTTGCCAGTAGAGCTTGTGGCCCGATGCTAAGTCAGAAGCCAGGTATTTCTTTATACCAAAAACAAGAACTGTTAACTTCGGCTGCTCTTAGTAGCAATTCATTTTGTTTTAGTGTTTTTAAAGTCTATATACTTCATCTAGGCATGTTTCTATCCTTGAAATATTGGATATTAGCTGAAAATAAGACAATACTCTACACACAGGTATAGTCAGTCAACTATATAAATGCTG
Organism: Petromus typicus; assembly: GCA_004026965.1. NCBI lineage: Eukaryota > Metazoa > Chordata > Mammalia > Rodentia > Petromuridae > Petromus > Petromus typicus. The sequence goes on from PVIR01033685.1 coordinate 6,025, forward strand.
TGTCAGGTTAACCCTTCAATGCCTAATGGTCCAGTTTTGGAATGCCCATAACAATGGAACATGATGAAATGGATTCATTTCAAAAATTCCTTGAATTTTTCCAGGTAACAAATAGGAATGGAATGCAAAAATTCAAAAAATTTCAATCTTCAGCATAAATAGGTTAATGGCATATTTACATCATGTTAGGTAACACGAAATGCCTTCATCTTTCAGAATATGTTCCAAGTTTAGATCCCCAAAAGATCTGCAGTTAGAATATGTAAATATATGACCAAGGAAATAAACCAAAATTTACTGATAAAATCCGATCGAATCAGTGGTTACAATGGTCTCTAGTAACTTCTGGACCACTAACACTCACAAGGTACATCAGGTGAGTCACACGCAGTCTCTCTCATCATCTTACTGTTGGCATCACAGAGATGTGGGCTCAGGAAGAATCTCACACTCACTGGAGAGGAAGAATCAACCAAGGTTTCCCTGAGGATCCTAACACATGCCGCTGGAAGAATCTACTTCACACCTTGAGGAAATCTTTTATTAGGAACAGAGAGAAGGCCAGTGCAACAGTAGCACAGCAACTCAGAGGAAGCCTTCCTTTCACCTGGCCTAAGAATGGAAGCAGCACTTCCTAACTGCTCCAGCAGGAACACTGGCTTCAGACTTTTCTGGATGTATCTAAAAGACCAGTGTTTGCTATAAAAATATTAGTTCCTGAGCTGCTAAATCCCTCGTGGTACTCAATGTGCAGGCAGACTCCCTATCTTTGCACATGTTGGTGTGTTTCACACGGAAATACCCATTCTCCTTTCCAAGCCACTATTTACACACCAACATAAGAATGTCATAAGTGAAATAAATAGGTCCCAGATATGTAAATACCACATCTTTTCTCTGGTATGAGAACCTGAATATGTAAATGAGTTCTGGAATGTATGACAGATATTGTGAAATAGAAAATATTTAAAGGGAACAGGGTAGGGGTAAGTAAGAGGGGAAAGAAAAAAATATGACATTAAAAAAAGAAAGAAAGCATATGTATATAGGGGTGGGGTGGTGGTAGGGTGGGTAGAGAAATAGGAAAAACTGAGAATTAACTCATGTCATATACTGGTACGAATTCTCAATATTGACTGTAATCATGATGTATATATAAAATGTACCAATAAAGAATTCAATTTTGAAAAAGGTCAGAAGGGAAAAGACTGTGAGGGCGTCACTGATGTTTAAACCATCGTCAACCAAGATACTTCCTTGTTAATACTCTGACCACCCTAAATCCCAATTCCTATCCACAGCCCGCATTCCATAAACTAGTCTGCATGCGTTAGAGGAAAGGCTTCCGGACCCCCTCAGCCTCTATCAGACTCAGCCACGACAGTTCTGCTGAGAATTCTGCTTTTCAAATCCAGTCAGCCCCAGAAAATCTCAGCGTGTGTACATGTGAGGATATGTTTGTCCATGTTCTCAACCTGATTTTAAGAGTTAATCTCTCAAGGAGAACACATGGGAAAAAAACTGCAAATATGTCTCCAAATCCATTTCTGTTCTCACAGCTGTAACTTCAGCTGTTCTCTCTCAGAGGAAAACAGATGCCGCTTGAAGGGAGCTCTGTCAAACCCACGTGACAGAGTCTTCCTTCCGGAAAGCTGCCTTTGCTAGGCTGTGGAGCACAGAAAAAATTTCTGAAAGGAATTTCCTTTCCTTTTATCCTATGCAGTTTTCCCCTTTCTTCATATGCTGAGCATTTGCACTGTGCTCCTTGTAGTAGAGGCTTTGTACTAGACCTGACTCCTCACTTCCGGCCCACAGAGGAGGTTTTCTGCTATCCCCTGTGGCCTCTACCTAAGACCCAGCTTTTTCTCTCCTCCATTCGCGTTTTAATCTTGTCCATCCTCTCTATTTTATTTTTATCTTTCTTCATGTGTGAGATTATTTACTTCTACTCTCCCTAACACCTTTATCATTTTGTAGTATTTAGTGGAAATGTGTCCTCCAATCTTATTTTCACCTCTTCACTTATCTTCTATTTTCTGTCATAATCAGTGATAATGCTGCTATCTATTACACTTCTCAACTTATGGAAGATTTTGTACAATATAATCAATTAATAATCACAAACTCTTCAAAAATGTTTTCTAGGGAATATTTTCAATGTTTCCAAAGAAAGGATACATGTCTGAAATATTAGATATGCCAGTCACTCTGTTGTGATTGTTTTATACTATATACATACATAGAAATGCATACTGAGCCCAACAAATGTTTAATTAGTGTCAAATAAAAACATAGTTTAAAAATTTAATCCTAAAGTAAGAGTTGAGAATCTTCTACTTAGAATACTCACAATATTTATGATCTATTTTTTTATCACGGTCCTGAAGTCTGCTGCTGTCGTACTTCATCTCCTTCCTCCTCTGCGAGTCACTCTCACCACCCTCTCTGCCTTCTGTGTTCTCCGTCATCATCACATTCTATACCACCCTCTGCCAGGCCGCCTTTCCCAGAAGTCTCCACCACTGCTGTCCAGACTCCTCAGCAGCTCAGTCCTGCTCTCAAGGCCATTTCCTACTTGGGCCTCCAGGCTGCGGAACATTGTTGAATTTAGTATTGTCTCATTTTCATTTTCTTCTTTTCTGTTTTCCTTTCTTTTGTCCCTTCTTCCTTTTGTTATTTTTTGAAATTGTTTGTATGCTTAACACTGACCTCAGCAAAGCTGGTAATCCTGGCGATTTCCTATACTCCCTGCTCTGACACAGTTCATCACCGGGTACTGAACAAGACATCCAAACACTAAATAAAAAACAAGAATGAAATAACAATGATGTGAGGTGCAGACCATGATCACAGTTCAAAAGGTTTTTATTTTTAAAACACTATATATTTTTGCCTAATGAAGTTTCCACTTTAAATGTCACTAATGGGAACATGGAGACAATAGATTCTTTGTGCTTCCAAAACAATGGACTGAAATATCAAAAATGAACAAAATAATTTGTAAAAAACAAAAGAAAAATAAGCTCAATGTTTTCACACATAAACTTAATTTTTTTAAAGTTCCTGTGAGCAAAGGAGATGTTCACATATAAAGAATTCAGGTCCATGAGAAATGAAATACAAGAACACAGAAGAAACTTCAAAGCAGGACATTAGAACTTTAATGTGAAACTCAGAAATTTATGAGCCACAGTTTCAAGTATTATTGTATTAGATGGATGAAATATTTTTCACAGTGTTTTGATACGTCTTAAAATTGCTCAACTTATGTAGGTTCAATATACATCTTTATCATGTGACTTGATCACAAACTGTGATCTTTTTGATAATGACTTTTCATCTACCTCATTTACATTTCAAAGGATACAGTTAGCCTTCTTCTAATAGGGAGGTATGTCTAATTTTTTTTAATCTTGGTAAAACACATGCCTGCCACATAGCCAAGCAAAGTTCATAATCACTCTACCTCTTAAGTCTTCATTCTTTCTGAAAAATCTATGTCATATAATGTTCTGAATATAATTCACCTTCCAGCTTCACCTTGACCTCAGCCTCTAATTATCACAAGATGAGTAGCAGCAGTAATTCGGTTTGATTCTCTTCATGTGGCAATGTGATCAATACAGCAGCAGCGTTGCACACAGCTGATTTCCATTATTTCCATTTTAAAGCACCTCCAAGATTCTGAACAGAGTCTTTGTCTCTGTACTCAGTATTCATCAAGAGATATATTCTTGTGCAAGAGGAATTTCAATAAAACCATGTAAAAAAATGTAGACATTAATGTGACTGAAAAATATAAGTGAAAGATAAATTACTTCCAATTTTATGAATCTATAAATGTGGTATTTTTGTAACAGTTACAAAAAATTCCTACAATGTAAATATGCTAAAAACTTTTCAAGAAAATCTAAGAGTACTATACAGCTTCTTACTATACACATTAATTTTATATTCTATTTTTAAAAAATTTTTCCACATGTAACTCAAGATATGTTTATATTTTATGCAAACTACGTCTAAAATGTACAAACTGAAATGATTTCTGGAAAACTTCATAAATATTACTTTTGCTTCTGACACCTGGATATACTAAAAAATTATTAAATAAATGTGTAAATGATGACTGTCAAAGTATAGAATCTGGAGCTTTTCTTCAAAAAATGCTTATTAAAAAATAGTAACCAGTACAGGCACAAGGTGGATTTGTATGTATTCCTTCCCTTTTATTCAATGAGGTACAGAAATTTCCCAGAACATACTCTTAATTGGAGATCAATGGGTAAAAAGGGGGTAGAGGGCTGGAGGGTGGAAGATTTATCAAATTAATTTTACAACATCTGTTCTCAGTAACAATGATTAGCTGAGCAGCAAATCAGCTTTAGATTATTTGTTTCATCTTCATAATGTTTCAGAAGGCAAACAAATTTAACATATAGCAATTCTGAGGAATACTGAAAACACTAGTGAGATCTCAAAAATGAATAAAAAAGGAATATATAATCTCATTTGAATTGTGAGAAGAATTTTGGTGATGGAGACAATAAATACACACACATAACAGGAAAATGAAAATTAGAAATAAATACATGTATAGACATTTAATAAATTATTTTTGTAATAGTGAATATGGTTTACTGAGGTAATTACACTTCCACCTGGACCACTGTGGAATCACAAATTAAGAAAGCATCTTAACATATTTATAATAAATTTACTTCTGGAGAGTTCATGTATTTGGAATTCATCAAGTTGAATTTCCTTCTACAGCACTGCAATAACGTATCTACACAAGTTCTTTTCTTTCAGATACCTATAATATAATCGAACAAATTACTTCCCAAATTTCTCTGAATATACTATGATTATGTAGTATAACACGGTAGCTACAAAGACTCCTTTAGTGCTTTTTCATTCAAAGAAAATGTTTTTGTGACCTTTGCTTTAGAAAATTAAAATGAACAAAAGGAAGATTTATTATGTAATTGGAAGTCATAGCACATGTATCTGCAGTTTAATACCAGATAATTTTACCTTTCATTAACACTTCACAGACCCTCTAATGAACATTACCATTATATTAATCAAATATCAAGATATAGGGTTTCATAAAAATGCTCCATAATGTCACTAGCCATTTTTCAGTATACACAACAACATTCACAAGGGAATAATTGAATTTGAATGAATTAATGGCTACCTTTCTGGTTTTGCACCCGTCATAGTAAAAAACAAAGCACACAGTAGAATAGACTTCAATTTCTTTTATTTATTCATCACAGGTAAAATGGGTACGTGATCAATGTGACATTGTCTTAAAAGGACAGTTGTAGTGTTCAATTGGACATTAATAAAGAATAAGGATCTGATCTAGTCTGCTTTTCTACTTTCTTTTTGTTGTGCAACATATACAATTCCTGGCAACATATATCACACTTATTTTGACAATTTCCTCTACAATCACTCTCTACATTTTTCTTGCTCCAGTGATTTCATATTAAATACTATGTCCTTCTCTACAGAAATTAAAATTGAGCATTTTTTCACAGAATAAATGTTTATTTGGGCAAAATCATTGTACAGATTAATAAAGTAATATTCATAATCAAGTATAAAGGTAACAAAAATAATTATAACAGTCTTTTTAGGGCCAGGGAGTTAGCTCATTGGTTCCAGCGCCTGTCTTGCAAGTGCAAGGGCCTGGGTTCGATTCCCCAGTAACCACATATCATACTGGGTGTGGAGACTCACGCCCAGCAGCAACCAGTACCACATACCATAGTGCTAGGCATGGTGGCTCACGCCTGTAATCCCAGCACTTGGGAGGCAGAGGCAGGAGGACTCCTGTGATGTGAGTTGGAGATCTGAGCTCAGGGCCAGCCTGAACGACAAAGTGAGACCCTGTCTCAAAAAACCTAAAAAAATAATAATAATAATAAATAACAGTCTTTTAAAGTTTTTTTGAGACAGGGTCTCACTTTGTCGTTCAAGCTGGTCCTGAGCTCATCCTCAAACTCAGCAGTCCTCCTGCCTCTGCCTCCCGAGTGCTGGGATTACAGGCACAAACCACCATGCCCGGCACTGTGGTATGTGGTACTGATTGCTGGTGGGCATGAGTCTCCATGCCTGGCATTGTGCTAGGTGGTTACTGGAAGCTGACCCCGGGACCTTGGACTTGCAAAGCAGGTGCCGGAACCACGGAGTTAAACCCCCAGCCCATTTATAACAGCTCTTAATCATGGAGAGAGACTGGGCTGGAAGGGGCCTGCTGGTGGTAAATATGGTATACTATCTCTAATTTGTGTATCTCAAAATTTGAATTACTAGGTGCTGAGTACTAATTTTATTTGGTGAATAGTAAAGATCATTGAGAGAAGAATTAATACATGTTGATGAACTCATGCTTTGCCAAAACAAGAGAAAATTCAATGTAACAAAATTAATAATTAAAAGATGACATTTGCTTTATTTCTTATTGAATTTGTCTCACCCCACAGAATGGTTGTGGCACTCTGGCTCTAGGGCTTGCCTAAGTACATTCCCCACATGCAGACCTACTAAGTTCAGAAGGAGACCTATAGAATTAGAGCCTAGATGACTTGTCCACATCATAGAAAGGATGCATTATCAAAGGTATGTCTGAAATTAAAATGATGACCCATTAAGTTCATGTAGTATATTAGACCATATTCACTGAACTGGTAAACGCTACATAAATTTAGATGAATGCTACAGTCCTATAACATTGTTAGACTTAACAAACTCTAAGCTTATAAAACTTATAGACAAACACAGACTTAAATAAAATAACACAATTTGTAAGTGTCATGAGTAAGAAAAGTGTCATGGTTAATCATGACTGTCTACCTAATTTACTACAGCACCCTGTTGAGTATGCCTGGGCAGGTCAGGAAGGAATCAGGTTGGGTCTGCTTTGGGTCCCTGATCCTTTCCTCTCAGGCCCTTTCCTGGACCCACAGTTTTCTGTCTTGAAGTCAGCAGCTTTTCTCTGCTACACTCTTCTTCCATGATATTTCTTCCTTGAAACCAGCAAATCGTAGCCCAAAACTTCTGAAACTGTGCCCGAAATAAACACCTTCTCCTTTAAACTGTGGATATCAAGTATTTGGTCATAGCAGCAAAAAGCCAGGTAAGACACAAAGAGATCTTCTCATCTTCCTACATGTCAGACACTATTAAAAGCTAAAATTATATCAGCAAAGTAACAGCCTAGAAGACCTAGAAAAGCAGCCTCAGGAGTTCTGAACGAGAGCAAACTATACTTTCTAAACACTTCCAAGCTCTCCGAATTCAAGAATCAGCCACTGGGATAGACTTGGTTTTTCCATACCAACAGTAGTCTTTTCAGTCAGAAGAGTGTATGAAAAGTATGCTCTGCACTATCTACACTGGTTCTTAAAGATCTAGTGGGTAGCCGTCAAAAATCAAAAACTGAAATTTCCCAGAAATGAAAACAAAAGTAGGGGTGGCAACATATTTCAGCAGGAAAGCAAAAAAGAGAGATTCCATGATAAGGAATGATGATGAAAGTTATGTCAACGAGGAGCCATCACCTGTTAGGAAAAAGCTATGGAGACTGCACAGTCATGACAGTTACAAACATTAACACTTAAAAAGTCCTTGCTATGTGTCAGGTATTGTTCTAAGAGATTTAAGCAAATTAACTCTAACTTTCACCAACTCTAGGAGTGACTGTTTACATTAATCTCATCTCTTAAATTAAAAACTGAGATGCACATCATATAGCCTACAAGTAGATGAAAGAGGGGCTGAAACCCAGGCAACTGAACTCTATGCACATGCTACAGATTCCATGGACACACAACAGCCCTTAGCACACACATGAAGTTTTCAGGTGTAGAACACAAAGTCCTCACAGTACTGCAAAGTCCTTCAATAATTCACTATAAACTGTCAGAACAAACCAAATAATCTTTTTAGATCTTAGTAAATCAGATTTATATGTGTCACTCAAGGTTGGTGATGATGACTACTTAAATAATTTCCTATACATGATCCAAATTATGCAGAACAAGCAAAACAGGTATAGGTCAATAAGAAAAGAATATAGGGCAGAGTGATGCAAAAGGGAAATTAAAATATTAATATTAGTTTTCTCTGCATTTCATGAGGTCTTTCCCTTCAAATAAAGGCACTTTCTTGTACAATTTTAAATTTGTTCTTTCAAATGCATGAGGCAAAAAATTAAGCACTGCACACAAGTACAGAATTAGCCTCAATGACACATCAGTTTTACAAATGCTTAAATGAATCCAAATTAATTATAAGACCAGCCCATGAGTGGAATGCTGTTTCCATACTGTGAGCTATGTCCTTTACTCCATTTCGGAAGTTTTCAGAAAATTAGAAGAACAGTGGATCCTATGTGAGGCTAATTCTAAGGAAAATAGAAAAAAAACAAATATACCCCTAAGTTAGGATTCAGAACTCTTCTCACATGAAGCCATCATCAGAAAAGCAAAATGAAGCTTTCACAGTCCCCCCAAAAGGCATTAATTGCTCCAACTTTATTATGTTTCACATTTTCTAACCCGGATCACAGCTATGAATCTTGCCACCAATCCTGGCTCCGGATTCTCACAGTCGATCATTGCGAGTCAGGCTGCACCTGCTTTCTGATTGCCTGCACCCATTTCCAAGTTGAAATCAATGAAACCTATTAGCATGTTCTCTACTCTGCACTTTAATTTTGGATAGCAATGTATTATTAATGTAATCATCCAGACAAGCCTGGTTCAGCATCAAAAGTAAAATTGAAGGGCTCATGGTAGAGAACTTTAATAAAAATACTTATTAAACTGTATTGAAACCTAAATAATTGAATGAATATTTGATACAAATTTTAAATTGAAATGGGTCATACCCAAGTAGAAGCACATCAATAGAGAAGAGACATCCTTTATACTTCTGAAAGACAAAACATGATTCTACCCACGTATCACTACATTCCTGAAAAATAACCAAAATCATCTATTTCTGTATCTGAAGATGATTGCTCATTTTAAAAAAGAAGTGCTTTATGGCATTCTAGTTTTTTCTATAGAAAAAATCCTCCTCCAAAGAAGATAAATATGGTATATTATCTCTAATTTGTGTATCTCAAAATTTGAATTACTAGGTGCTGAGTACCCATTTTATTTGGTGAAAAGCAAAGATCATCAAGAGAAGAATTAATACACATGCTGATGAACTCATGCTTTGCCAAAAGAAGAGAAAATTCAATGTAACAAAATTAATAATTAAAAGATAACATTTGCTTTACTTCTTATTGAATTTGTCTCACCAAGAACTTTTAGTATTTTTAGAGTAATGTTAATTAACCATTTGCTTAGCAAATGCTAATATAAGAATATGATCATAATTTCCAACGCACACCAGGTTAAGCAAATTCACTTTTTCTATGTGCGGTGCTAACAATCTGAAACAGTCACTGAGACAGACATTATCATTGAGCAGCAACAGAGAAGTATTAAAGCAGTTCTCATACATAAGCAGCTACCCTCTTCCCATTTAGCATTGTCCTGTCAAAGAGAAGAGGGAAGTAAAGGAAGAAACAAACAAATAAAAGCAAAGGTTAAAATATCATTGTGACTTACCCCAAAATTTTGGCAGAATTTAGAGTCACTTTACTGGGTCCTAGAATTTGAGAACCCTGTTTATTGGGAAGCCAGGGCTATCCTTATTCTCAAAATGAAGCTGCATATTATAATTCTATATAATTGAGAAATCTGACCAACCATAGGCAGCTATAAATTTTTGAGTAACTTTCTCAGGACTTAAATGATAAAATGAATGAAAGATGATCATTCTGTACATTTTTAAAAATAAAACTTGCATTTAGAGTGGTCCTCTACCATATGGAATGACCTAGTTGTTCAGAGCTAAATCCTATCACCATGACAACTGAGATCAAACTTTCTATAGCATCTTTGGGGTTCATATGTTATATTCTTTCTTCTAGCTCATTTATTCTACCCAAATATAAATTGTTAAAGCTGTATTTCACAATAAGCTATTTGTATTCCACAACAAGAAGATAATTATTGGATTGTCCTTTGACGAACTATATATACAGTCTATAAAACTCCTTCAACAGGAAATCAGAATAACTCTGGGCTCCTGAGAAATTACATCAAACTCTCCTAATGAGAAGTCAAAGCCCCAATATTTCAGAGCATTTGAGAAGTGTATACAGCAATCTTTTATAACTTGACCGGTTTAGATCTAAAATAAACTAAGAGGTAAGAAATATGTTCCATACTCTATAAATGGTTGCTCAGAGAAGTTAAATATTTGCCCTAGTTTTCAACAAGGAAAATTCAAGATCTGTGATGTCAGAGCTTATGATCTTCCTTAGAATCATGGGCAGCAGGTCCAGAGCAAGAGAATAAATAACCTATTGGCTCATTACTCACCGTCCAGGTACCACACAGTGAATTCCAATGAGCAGGCTAGGTTTCTGTTTGCAGGAAAGCTATTTACCCACAACTTCTTGACTACAAACTTGCAAAATGATTTTGATTAATAATAACAGTATTCTTTAACCACAGAAGTGGGTAACTACCTGGTTTTGGAGGTGGTAATTAAATGATTACACAACTAGATTTTTTTTCTCCTACTTTCCTTCATAAGCATTTTCTACTGTGCCAATTTTTCTCTCACTCTCTCTTAAAGCATTCAGGTATCTGGTCTTCAGAATGGTTCAGCTCATTAACACAGAATTTCAGGAATTGCAAGAGAACAATTAACTGGACTAGTATCCTTAACTATCTCATATACATTTTTAATTTGACATTCAGTGAACAGTAAAATTATTATGGCTCTTCCAGTTGTGACATGAAATACCTGTGTATGATTCATAAAGAGAAATTAATCAAAGTCAGGGTACTGCATAAAATGCAGTATTCAATCATCAGAGGAGGCCTAGATCGAAGCAAAATTAATTCCACTATCACATGCTTTTACAGTGAAATTAAAAATAAGGTTTAAATAACAGTTGAAGCAACACAAAAGAATTGCCACAAGTAAACAATGTCAATGTTGCTCATTCTTTTCCAAATGCCAAATATATCTGAGAATGTTCACAGAGATAGCAAAGAGAAAGAAGAGAGGGAAAAAGACATTTCTCTAAGGAACTGTGCAGGAACAATGAAAGAAAGCCTTCTTCCTAGGCCTGCTTCACATTAGTCTATGGCCAGCTGGTGATGGCAGTACAGTGACTGTGAAATATCGATAACCTTAGCTTTTTGTTCCTTCCAAAGAGAAGAAATTGCTCCTCTAAGGAATGCTATTTCAGACCAATCCAGAGTAGGTGCTGTGGGGAGCTCCTCATACTCCGCCTTCCAAACTCCTGTAGTGCTTGGGTGAGAAGAAACAATATTTCATTTTGAATTTCTTTACTTACTTTGTTGGGTTACCTAATGCAGTAAGTTGTACCATGCCCAGAACAAGGTTCTGATCATATGAACATTGTCCAACAGTCTCTCTGCTTCCAATGAGCTTTGGATAAACCTTTAATACAATTTCCAGCCTCTGATGATGGTAGATAAGATCTAACCTAGATCTTATCTTCAGAATGGCTAGTTGTGGTAAATAAATGAACATAAATCAGGCTATCCCCTAGGATTCCTTTCCTGAAACATATTCACTGTATTAGAAAAAAAAATGAGTTGAAATGTTGCTTCTCTTGATTTTTTTT
>PVIR01033686.1:0-17762 GCA_004026965.1 Petromus typicus
GCAAGCACTTTTGTCTGTTTATTTAGTATAAGAAAATGTTTTACATACCAACTAGTATAATTTCAGTTATCTAAACCTAAATTTCAATCCATTTTATAGTAATTATTTTTCCTTCAACTGATTTTATTAATACATTTTATACATACAGTATGATCACATTTAACATTGAGATCTTATACCTGTACATGACACATCTTGATTCTCATCTTTTCCCTTTTGCTTAAGCTTTTACTTCTTAAGATACCATCTACTAAGATAAAAAAATAGAGCCTCCTCTTGAGATACAAAGATTCATAACTACAGTAATATGACAAATTGTGGCTGAAATCAGGTTAAAATGGCCAGCCCTTGCTTTGTGGTGGTAGGATGGGTCTTTTAAAATACCACAGTGATTGTGTTTGTCTCTGTCAGACTGAGTTTGTCAACTGCTTCATCTCCTGTTAGCTAAATGCAATATTATGTACTTACTGTAAGAGCCATGAGACAGAGATTTTTGGGCATCCTTTCTTATAGTAAGTTTGTAAAACTATCTAAGCAAGTGCAAGGTTCTTCTGAGAATATAACCATGGCTGTACAATAAATGTTGTTTTGCAATGTTGCCTTAATAAATAGAAGAAATGTGCATGTTTATGTCTCCCTAGACATAAGTGAGAGATGGTCTCATTTAGTTTATACTTCCATGTTTTATATTTTATTGCATATATCATATGTACTTATGATTCACAGCATGAATGTAAATAAAGTGTTAATTGATCTTGAAAATGAAATAATTAATTGAGAAAAGAATATGAAGCATTAAAATACTGCATGTCAGGGAAAATGTTTGAGTTGTTTATGTGTCAGAAAAGGAAAGACAGATAATAGCATATTGGGTGATTATGTGATTGATGCATGCTGTATTTTATTGCATTCAGTGAGAATAGGCAACCCAGTCACTTTTGGCTGCAATTCCTAAGCACGTGTGGGTGGCACATGCATTAGTTTGTTCAAAACGTAATGCAACATAGTGTGCAGAGCAAGGAATGGCACAGAAGTTTGATTTTCAAACTTAGTGCCATTTTCTTACCATATATATGTTGTGCACTTCAAGGAATTCCATGTCTGAAAGTTGTATTGTAAAGCAGATGGCCCTAAAATCAACTGTATCTCTGCAGAATCAATATCATATGACACTTTTCATCAAAAATGCATTCTCATGACAGCTACAGAACTAGTAACACCCCATAAAATAAAACATAAAACACTGGAAATACATAATTATTCAAATAGACAACACATACTCTCATAGTCACATTGTTTCAAAGATATAGATATCTTACGTATCAATATCTAAGTTATAAATTTGAACATGAGGAAATTTTAGGCCAATTAAATTATTTACCCAATATCAAATATCTAGTTGTTGATAAATCTCACTAGAATCTGTGCCCTTATCTTCCATATCTAATTATATTGTAATTAATAGAGTAGTTCACCTTACAAATTCTGAAAGCTGAAGTTGTTAATAGTTGAGTTAGTTTTTCTGAAGATGTTTCATTTATGATAAATGTTCTGTTAGGTTGTATATCTCTACATCTTGGGTTCTTTTGAAGAACTGTACTTAAAACAGATTATGGGGACTGGGGATTTAGCTCAGAGTTTCTGGCACTGGCCTTGTAAGCCCAAGGTCCTAGGTTCGATCCCCAGTAACCACATACAACAATGCCAGGCATGGAAATTCACATCCACCAGCAATCAGAACCATAAGGCCAGGCATGGTGGCTGATGCCTGTAATCCCAGAACTCAGGGCAGAGGCAGGAGAATTGCTGTGAGTTCTAGGCTTGCTTGGGCTACATAGAGAGCTCAGGGCCAGCCTGAACTACAAAGTAATACTCTATCTAAATATATATATATATATATATATATATATATTATGAGACTCATTTGTAAAAAATAAGAAACAATCAACCAATTTGTATAAGATAACTGAAACATGGAGACTGAACATTTCTAGTCCAGATTCTTCTAGAAAAGGAGTACTGGAGAGAAGGTCCAATGTACAAGTTTTCACTAGAATACACACAATTACATGTTTGAAACACTAATGTGCTAATTATTTCACAAGGATTATATGGAATGCTCACTTATGATAGAGTTTAGTTTAAACCTAATAAAAGTTCATGATTAATTTTTCAATACCATCTATATGTACAGATTTGAAGAATGTGTAAATAATTTAAATTTCAGTACTTAGTGGAGAATACTCTGGCTATTCTGGCCCAGCTATATCTTAATATAAAGTCCTTTAGCATGTAAAGAAGGAGAAACAAAGGAAAACTGAAACTAATATGGAATAATTCTTTTATTGCTTGCAAAGTACCCTCGTTCTCTTCTCCTAGTGGTATGAAGTATAAACCTACATCTCTTGTTTTCCATTTCTTTCCTGAAGACCACTGCAGACAACAGAAATTGCATATTTTATCAAACATTAAAGTGTTTGTATGTTCATATAAGGAAATAATAGACACTAAGTGGTCAGAAGAGAACATCACTACATGAGCAATCTCTGAGATACTTTCCTGTGACTAGAAGATACCTGAAAGCCGTGAGACTTGACAGAGTTAGAGGAAGAAAAAAATTTTTATTTTAAATCTGGGTTGGAGAAAAGAGTCCTTCTCGTGTGGAATTTAATTCAAGTGCAACTGAGGAAATCTTTGACCCTGATTAGTTTAGCTTTTAAGACAGAAACCTTTCTAGAGTGTTGGTTACACAAATTGCGTCGATTTAATGTTCAGAAAATAGAAAACGTAACTTGAGAAGTTCACTACTCAGCTCTTTGATAGTTAAACTCTATGTAGCAAATCATGTTTCCACTGGGCAAGTCCCTGGAGCCAGTTCCAGAAACGATTTCCTCCCCAAACACTATCGTAGTATTTCTTCCTTTGCTTGTGTTTTCCCATCTGTAAAATAAAGATGACAAAAATTCCATTTATGGAGCAGTTGTAAGAATTCAACACGCCATTACTTATAAATTATTTAGAATAACAATTCAATACAATTCAATATATCTCACTATTATACATTTCACAGTTTAGTTCTGATATTTTTCCATAATAGTGAAAGTTTTCTTTAATGTAGGATATTTTGTGCATAGTTAAAGTCAAGAAAGGGATATATTGAAAGCTCTTAAAACTAATTCTGTTTGGAGTGGTTGAAAATAAAATGACCGGCCGGGGATTTAGCTCAGTGGTTCCGGCGCTTGTCTTGCAAGGGCAAGGGCCAGGGTTCAGTTCCCCGGAAACCACATACCAAACTGGGCGTGGAGACTCACGCCCAGCTGCAATCAGCACCACATACCACAGTGCTTGGCATGGTGGCTCATGCCTGTAATCCCAGCACTTGGGAGGCAGAGGCAGGAGGACTGCTGTGATGTGAATTTGAGGCTGAGCTCAGGGCCAGCCTGAACGACAAAGCGAGACCTTCTGTCTCAAACAAACAAACAAACAAAAGAAAATGATATAACTACACTGATAGTTTAGTAAACAAAGTTAAGAAGGATAAATAAGGTTATTTCTTTAAATAAATGTTAAAATACAATGCCACATATTATAGCGTTATAAAATGGCTAAAAGAATTTCATTAATGAAAAAGTAAAAACATTCTCATATCACCACTATCAGAACTGATAAATAAGGACCAACATAGGAAAAGTTAATGAAAGAAATTAGTATTTAGAGAAAAAGATAATATCAAATAATGAATTATTATTACATAAAGATTCCAGAATTTTCCTCAGAAATTTCCAAAATAATCATACAAAAAATTAACACTCCTAGAAAATCAATAAAACGTTAAGAATAAGATAATATTATGTACACTCTTACACATCATTTTATATTTATTTCTACCCAGAGCCAGAAATGCAATAGAGGAAATAAAAAAAAGGGTGTAATTTAACATTCTAGAAATATTTACAATAGATATAGCAATACACTAAAGAAGAAGTAATGAGGGAAAAATACAAATAAGTTTTGTGAATGAGAAAAAATAAGCTTATGAAAATCAAATGTCAAAATGAATGCTAATATGGCAAACTGATTTTAAAAATCTGTTAATTCGATATGATTCTTTTATAAAAATCCATTGTGTTCTTAATTTGAGAATTGATTCTAACATCTACCTTAAAAAGTTTGATTTCATAGAAACATGAAAAAAACATGATAACCAAGAGAAAGTGAAAATTTTATTACAAACTTAAATAACTGTCGAGTTATAACATTAGCCCGTGCTATGAACATAGAGAGATCAGACCACTAATTTGAACAGTGATACAGACAACTGGATCATGAAATTAAGATAACCAAGGAACATAATTATGAAAAACTTTACTTAAAATTGTTATGGAAATTATTATAAATGTCATTAATGTGCAATAGCTGATAATTCTTTGAGAAAACTCACTACATCTCCAATCCACATCATATACACAAATATTCATATGAACTCCCATAAACATGGAAAATTAAAAAAAATAAAATGGCCAAATATGGAGTAGGAATTATGTAGAATTGTGGTGGAGACAGATTTCCTATACAACATAGCAAATTGTTCAGAGTGAGACACTCACAGACCCAAGAGAGTCAAAATTCTCAAAAAATGCCAAGAAGAAACTTTATACAGAGCAACAATAATAAAACAGAATAAAAAACAGCAACAGATATGTTTATGAATTAGAGCAGATATAAAACACAGAAAAAACATAGTATTTAAAAAATGGAAAGAAATGTAGGTAGAAGGTATAGATTAGAATTGGCCAAATTGAAATATATTTTATTCTCTATTTAACAATATTAAAAAATCAGCTTCAATATTAATGCAAATTAAAGACAAAAATGCAATACTTTACCCATCATTGTGAGAATAATTTTTAATTCAGCTTCTTCAAGATTTAGAAATGGAATGTAAATTAGGTTAACATTATAAAATGGCAGTTTGTTGATATCTAGCTATAATTGAAACTTATATTCTCCATCTATTTTACTGATCTGAAGTCATAGTGACACATATGTAGAAAGAGTGATTGCTGTACTTTTGCAAAAGTTCAAAATTCAGTCAAATTTTGAACAAATTGTTCATAGAAGATAGTCACTGCGACTGACACAAATTTGCTTTTTGTTGGTAGTTAATTACAGTATTAGCTATCATTTTTCATGTGTGTGCTGAATATTTTTTCTTCTCTTTGTCCATATCTGAGAAGCTACTAACACTTTGATTACAAAGATAGACACCTCCTTCAACTTTCCTGCTGCTTGAATTCCAGGGGTAATAAATCCAGACATAGAATTGAAGTAAACTGTAATGTTTGGTGCAATGAGTCCTTCCAGGCCAAGACACTGCAGATTCAGTTTTTCTCTCCACTGTCTCAGTCTCAGTTGGGCTTCCTCTCTGGTCTCTGTAACCATTGATCTCATTGCTTCTTCAGGTCCAGGTAGTAGCAACCCCCGATATTGCAAGACACCAGGTATTTGCCTGTTTTTTTTAAAAACCAATCAACATTTCTGTAAATACATCCAGTATTTACACTTTAGCTACTTGGAGTGAACCAGTAATTATTGCATGGGCTCTTCTGACAGAATTCTCAAAAATATTTCATCTTCCTCGTTTATGGCTGCAATGAACTGAGCTCTGTGTTTACTGCTAAATCACGTGTTTAGAATCATTGCTTTCAGTGTTAGCATACAAGGAGGTAGGAACTTTGTGTAGATTAAGTTATTAAGCTGAAACCCCCAGCAATGGGGTTAGTCCCTGACATAGCATAACCCAGACAGTTCTCCCTCATTTTGTTTTATGAGAATGTAGCAAGAAAATGGCTGCATGCAGTCTAGAATGGTGAGCTCTCACCAGTACATGACTATTCTGGCCTTCTCATCACAGACTTCCTGTGATTTGAGCTGTGAGAGTTAAGTTTCTGTGGATTTTAAGCCACTGGTCTACAATACCCTGTTACCATACCCTTAGTTGCTTCATA
Source organism: Petromus typicus (assembly GCA_004026965.1). Classification (NCBI taxonomy): domain Eukaryota; kingdom Metazoa; phylum Chordata; class Mammalia; order Rodentia; family Petromuridae; genus Petromus; species Petromus typicus. The sequence goes on from PVIR01033686.1 coordinate 6,009, forward strand.
CACTATTGAAACATTACGTTTTCTTAACTTTGTACCTTCTTTCCTATAGCTTTTTGTTCAGAGATGGTAACCCCTTTCCTTAAACATAAGATCTATCTTGAAGACACTGAGTTTCACATGCTAAATCTATTTACTCTGAAAGCAGTCATTTCTGGGGTGATTAGTAAGATACAAAGAGAGACCAAAGGAGAACCCTCTAGGGAAAGCTTTTGTTGACTTTAAAAAAATAGCAGATATAGAATAAAGGTCGGTTTTCTAATGGACATTATCATCTGTAGTTGTGCGATCTGTCAGCTATGCTGTAACTGTTGCCAAAGCTGACCTTAGGATTATAGCATCATGCTGATGTAGAAAGAGCATGGGGTTTCACAGATGTTCATGAGCTGCTGAATTTGTCAAATTTAGGGTGGTCTGTCTTTTTATATTCTCTTCTGTGAAATAATATTGCTTCCCTTATTATTCAACAAGTCTTGAGTATGCTGGCTTTTAGTGAAGTTTGAAGGCAGACCGACTGATATGCATACTACTAAACACTAGAAAGCAACCATAAACAGAGTAATTTGACTTTGTTCAAATTATTTCTAAGAATAATTATTGGCGAAGAAAATACATCGAAGATTATGTATGCATATCCAGACACATTTACACAATATCATTAGATATCGCTGGCTATTGTCCTGTATATAAATGTCCTTAAAAACATATATATTCCTTGTCCCACACTATATATATACATATGTTATGTGAGATATAAAAATAGTTTAATTCCATTGTGTGCTGCCCTCCCAAGGCCAGTCATCAACCCTCTTTTCCATTCTTTGGATGTAATATTTGACATATTCTGTAGCTCTCCTTTCTGAGAATCTCGAACATAAACAAATGACATAATTTTTATCTTTCATTCAATTTAAGTGTTTCCTCCATTTCAATTGGTTTTCTTTTCTTTCAAGTTTATGAATCTACTGTTGAAAGAGTGGACATTCAGTCCTTAATTTCATCATTTCATTTTTTACTGTTTTTACTCCTTAACTGGTCTTGGTTATTGTAGATTTATAAGAGGGAAGGTCAGAAGTAGTTTTCATGTTTTAGATCCAGTGTTGGGTTTCACTGGGACCTATTGTGTGTCATATTAACAGACTGGGGCTCATTTTTATGAGGTTCATTTGCATACTTATTTGGGGATTCCTTCTAGTGAAGACTAGAGCTATAGCTCCCAAGAGGAGCAGTGTCTCTCCTGCCCTGTCAATATTTGAATGTATTTCCTTCTCCACCCAGTTCAAGTCCCATCCCTCTGCAGGGCTCATGTTGGCCTTTACAAAATATATGTAGAAAGAATCTGATCGAATTATTCACAATTGCCTTCCTGTAGCAAAATGCACCTTTGTCATTCACGAACTTCTCCTGAGTCTTGGTTTTGTGTGATCTCTGTCTCTGTCTGTCCTCTCATGGGATCTCTGTATGTCTCTCTCTGTCGCTCTGCCTCTGTCTGTCTCTCCTATCCAGAATTTTCAAATTCTTAAAACTTTCTCTTCCATCAGTTGAATGTCCCAGACTCCAAAAGACAGAGCCATGTCTGCATGTGCTTATCTCCAGTTTTGCCAAAATGAGTGGGACCACCTTTCTGTCGTCTACCCATGAATTTACCCCCTGCATTCCATAAGATGTTGACTCCACTACTCTGTGCCCTGCAGGAAGAAAAATGCAGTGATGACCAAATATTTCATTCAAAATGGATTGTTTTTTCTCAGTACCTCTGTATGTAGTCCCATGTATTTAAAGCATGCCCAGATTATGTATAAGATCAAAAACAATGTAGATAATTGTTACATTGCTTCTAGTACAATGACAAAGAAACAAAAGGCTGTACATACTCAGTGAAGATGCAGTACAAAGATGAGCTATGCTCCTATACCAACTCTCCATGATGAATATATTTATTATAAACTACAAATACGTACTAATAAAAATAAAAACGTAAAGAGGTGAAATTTCTTTTAAATATTTTCAATTTAAAATTGACTGACTCTATGGGCACAGAATAAACAGATGTGCAGAAATGAATGTATATAAAGGATACACTAGGTTCCTAAAGAACTAGGTTCCTAAAGAACAAAATTTCTCCAAAGGGATATTGGTGTTGCATTGTTTGTTGCTATTCTCCATTTTAGGGGAAAGAAAAGATGCACCCTACTACCTGAAAACAAATCAGTCATTTAATTTCATAATCACTCACTTTGCTAAATGACCTAACACTTTAAAATAAGTGTGCTGTTAACTGGTATCTCTTCAAATTAGCATCAATTACAAGTGACTGAGTCTCCAGTTAAAATACTAAGAACTAGACATTTCTATTTTTTACCCTATTCCCAGTAAATGATATATAAGAGCATAACAAAAGAACTGGGCATACACTAAAGTTTTGAAGAGGTTAATTATAGTGAAGGGAGTATTATTGAAGAGAGTAGTGAAAGTAGAAAGGGACATTTAATTCTCACTATACTCTTCTCTTTGGTCTGATTTTAAAATTGAGTTTCTATGTATCACTTGTATACCTGCAAATAGCAATGACAAGTAGAAAAAAAAATGTAAGAACAACTAGACTTTAGACGCCAAAAATACTAAAAGATTAATCACTTACTGTTTAACAATGGGAACGATTATATTTTCTGTCCTAAAATTCTTCGATCCATGATCAAGATGTATCAGAATTTTTATAAATACATCAGAAATATTAGAAATTGAAGTGAATGTGGCAATTGCAGCTCTTATTTGGGGAGGTAGAATATGTCAAGTTTTAGGGAATTTGAAAACAATTTTTGCACCAGCTAGATAAAGAAATTATTCCCTTGGGAAACCAGTGCAAAAGGGATCATTATTTTTTTTCTCAACCTTATAAGATTCATGTGAAATTAAGGCTGGCTTCCTTGAGAAATAAAAACAAACAAACAAACAACAACGACAACAAAACATGTCATTGCTACACTGGTCATATTTAACATAGAGCCTACATTTGTAATGAACTTTTGTAGTAATAGAAAATTTTTACATTATGGTAGCATTATGAGAAAGGGATTTTTGTTTCTGTTTCAAATAAACACAAAATATACTAAAATATTAATTATATAAGTAATTGTCAATATAATATTAATATGGATAAAATACAAAATAGTTACAAGTTTAAAATGTATAAAATTCATCACCAAATAATTAACAATGTTATTGATTTTGTGTTTGAATTTAGAAGGACTTCTAAAGATGTTTCCAAAATCTGGTAAATTATAGCAAAACTATTACATTATTACAACAGAAGGTGAATCATGCAAAATGTTTCTTTTGAAAGCTTATTGGAATAATAATCATACAGTGTTCTAAATGTTTAAAAAGGATGCTAAGTATTGCATCCATGGTAAATTAAGAGAAAGCAGCTATCTCACCATGTGTTTCTCTCTTTTTTTTTATCTTTATTGGTACATTAAATATACACATCATGATTGCACTCCATAATGGGGATTTGTACTAGTATAAGACACAACTTAATTCTCATTTTTTCCCATAGCCCCACCCACCCTACCACCCCCCATATACATAAAATTTGTTTCCTTACTTTTTTGTTACAATCTCAACATTGTCCCCTTTCACCTTATTTTACATTGAGCATTTTCTATTGCACAATATATAATATACAATGCTAGGACTCATTTACATCTTCATTTTCTCATACCAGAGAAAAGATGTGATATGTACCTATCTGTGGTTCTTCTACAGAATGGAGTACTACTCTGCCATAAAAAATGATAAGTTTGAATCATTTCTACTTAAATAGAGATACCTTGAGGATATCCTCATAAGTGAACCATGTGTTTCTCTTTTTTTTTTTATTATCTTTATTGGTACATTAAATATACACATCATGATTGCACTCCATAATGGGGATTTGTACCAGTATAAGACACAACTTAATTCTCATTTTTTCCCATAGCCCCACCCACCCTACCACCCCCCCCATATATATAAAATTTGTTTCCTTACTTTTCTCTTGATCGTAGCTTTCCCTCTAAGTTTTCTTTACTCCTTTCCCCAGTTTCAAAGCAGACTGGTAACGAATAATGGTTTGTGCTTCCTCAAAGAATATAAGTACGACTAGGAACCCAGGACAAAGGCAAAAAGGAAGAGTCTTTGTCCTTTGCTGTGATGGAGGCCTGCAGAAGGACAGATCGTGAGCTAACTGATCTCAACATTTTCACACCTGATGTAGAAACCTTTTTTGATCATTACTACATGGTCAGTGACTATGTGGGTCTCTGCTGTAGAAACCAACATACAGGTAGTAAAAGGCCTGAATTGAAGAATAGCTGTTAATTAGACAGCACTGAATGAGCTGGTAAAAATGTCATAACTCAAGGGGAAATTTAACCAGTGCAAGACTACAGCTTAGTGATGGCAGAGTTTGCAAGGATAATTTTGCTAGGATGAATTTATTCTTCTTTCAAAGTTCTCTACATAGCAAGAGGATGTATCATCTATCTCTTACTGTCACAAAAATAACAAGACCGTTGAGACTTTATGGATGTTTACAAAGCATTTCGGTGCCCCACAAAGGTAAATGTTCCACCAGACTAACATAAACAGTCCTAGTATGAATGCAATTGTCAGACACTTTTTCTCCCTTCAATAACTTTGAGTTTGCAGAAATTACCTCTGAAATGAAAATTTCTTGTTCTTTTCTGTGGTATAGACACTCATCTATAATACTCAAACAAAATAAAATTATCTTGTAATGTGGTTGAGATCTAAAATTTTGGATCCTACAGTAAAGATTCTTTGTGTGTTAACAATTTTGACACAGTAATCTGAAAAATATAAGGTGAATTCATTAATATGTGTAATTCCTAGACTTTTTAGAATTGTAAATAATTATTTTAGGCACAGAATCTTACCAACTTCACAAGATCAGTAGTGTTTCAATTCTAGTCTTTTATCATCAACAAAAAATTAGAAAATAGGTTTTGTCTGCAAAGAGACTGCTCAAAGCTTCAAGATTTTATTTACAAGAATAGTTTCTATACATCACAATAGATTCAGTGGTTCACAGAACTTCAAAATACATGCAGTTAATCACTTTTATACAATCAATAATGCATGGGTTAGAGGAACTCTATCTGTTTGCTCCTAATTTAAATATGTGTCTGTAAGATCATTTTTAGTAGTTGAATATCTACTTATATAACAAAATGAAATGCTTAATGGAGTAAGATTCTGCTAATAAAGTTTAGATGACCAGAAGGAGCTATGATTTGCTCTCTTGGAATCGTCATATATCTAAGAATTTCTAAATGTTGCTCAAAGAAATAGATACTGAGATTTTATAAAATCCAATGTAAAAACAGTTTGGAATCCAAATGTAGAAAAGTTACATTTAGTAGTCTTGAATTCAAATGGAATGGAAATCTAACTTAAATTTTGCAGTTAATATTGACATTAGAAAAAAAATCGCATTCTTTTCATTAGTGACAAAATGTAGATATTTAGAAAAATATAGACATAAATTATGTTGATGTATGTGAGGTATGATAATGACAGCAATATGGTAGATCTTTGTTATAAAACACCAAGGTTATGCTATACTTCAGGTATAATGAGGGATAATTTGCAAGAATCTCATTTATACAAAGGCCAATTAATGAAAGACATGCTTTTATTCTGAATTTTCAGTTAATTTTAAGTGATTGTTCCAAATAAATGATGAGCTAGTTGAAATTTTAAGAGAAGTATTTCATACCCTGTAGTCTAAGTCACTGTTTTGATTGTATTATGCTGCACAATAGCACAAATAGAGTGTGTAAAATAAATGCCCCAAGTTTTAATATTAACTGCCATTGCCCCAAGAGTTGGCCGGGCAAAGCAGGGGGCTTTCTGTGTGTCTGTTCTATGACAGCACCCCAGCAGGGTCTGAGCCAGGGTCATACCAAAGGATATCTTCCTCCCTCAGGCATGCTCATTGTCCTGGACTTTACACATGGTCTTTTCATGAAGTACTGCAGGCTTTCTCAGACCATGAAAGTAAGGCTAAAAATGTGAGGAAGATCCTATCTCAAACAACAATAAAAATAAAGTGAAAGCTTCCTATTTACCTATCTTTGGAAAATTCCACGTTAGTTTCTATTTCTGTATGAGAGTATTCGTTCTACTTTATGTTAGTAGAATCATGGTACAAGTCTTTTAATGACTGATTCACTTCACCTCCCATAATATCCTTAAGCTTCATAAACATTGGAAGTTGTGCCAGAATCTGCTTGGTTTTCAAGGTAGTATAATATTATATTACAATTTATGTAACACATTTATTATTTTCATCTTTTGGTGGGCACTTGCCTTCACCTTTTGACTCTGGTGAATAATACAATAGGGAATGCTAATGTACAGATATTTCTTCAAAGATTAGATTTGGTAGATCATGTCATGATCTTATTTTTAAGAGTTTTGCAAGTTGTCATACTATTTTCCATAATACTTATACTAGTTTATATTCCCACCAACAGTACACAACAGTTACTCTTTTTTGGTATCCTTACTAGTACTATTTTCTGCACTTCACATAATAGCCATACAAGCAGAAATGTAGTTTCATCTCACTGTGGTTTTGATTTCCATTTTCCTAATGATTAGTGATTTTCAACATTTGTTTCATGGCTGTAATTTGTACATCTCTTCTTGGAGACTTCATTCACTCTCTAAGAAGTCCCTGTGATGTTGATCAGGTTGTCTTATTGTAATTTAGGAGTTATTTCTATATTTTGATGATAATATCTGATCAAATATGTGATTTATAGTTATTTTATTCCATTTTATAAGTTCTCTTTCCACTTTGCTGATGATATCCATTGATACACAAACTTTTACATTTTGATATAGCTCAATTTATCTGATTTTGCACTTGTTTGCTTTTCTTTTAGTATCAAATCCAAGAAATTATTGCTTCATGAACCCTAGTATTGACCATTTTACTGTACATGTGAGGTTATATTTCTGCACTTCTATATTATTCTATTGACCTGTTAGTAGGTATGACTTTATGCCAGTACAATATTGTTTTGATGATTGTAGCTTTAAAATGTGTCTCACATTAAGAAATAAAAAGATTCCATACTTGATATTTATTTACATATATACATAGACTTGAGCTTTATATATATTTATATATTAGATTTTTTTTTTGTTTTTTTGTTTTTTTTTTTTAGATTTTTCGAGACAGGGTCTCGCTTTGTGGTTCAGGCTGGCCCGGAGCTCAGCCTCAAACTCACATCACAATCCTCCTGCCTCTGCCTCCCGAGTGCTGGGATTACAGGCGTGAGCCACCACGTCCGGCACTGTGGTATGTGGTACTGGTTGCTGCTGGGTACACCCAGTATTGTTATGTGGTTACCGGGGAATCGAACCCAGGCCCTTGCGCTTGCAAGACAGGCGCCGGAACCACTGAGTTAACTCCCCGGCCCTATATATTAGTTTTTTGAGACAGGGTTTCACTTCATAGTTCAGTCTGGCGCTGAACTCACTATGTAGCCCAGACAGGCCTTGGACTTCCAGCCATCCCCTTGCCTCTGCCTGTCAAATGCTGGACTTACAGGAATGAGCTACCACACCCAGCACTATTGTATGTGGTACCAGGGATCTAACTGTGGACCTTGCACTTGCCATGCAGATGCCAGAACCTCTGAGCTAAATCCTCAGCCCTACACACTTGATCCCATTTATATTTGTTTGGGCTATTTGGCATGCCTTGAAATTTCATATGAATTTATTTTTTTTTCTGTGTTGTTGAGAAGAATGGGATTATTTAATATATTTAGTTTTTGTAGTCTTCATTTTTAGTGTTTAGGAATACTAATGATATTTACATGTTGATTTTGTATCATAATTTTATCGTATTAATTTGTTAGTTCAAATAGGTGTTGTGTGCATATGTTTCTGTGTGTCTGATGGTGTTCATTTCATTGCCTTGTCCTATTTCTCTGCATAGGATTTCCATTACTCTGTGCAGTGGACACAGCAAACATGAGCCTATCATCTGCTTGATGTGAGAAAACAGTTGCAAGTCTTCACATACAGAGTACCAGATTACACGCTGTGAAGATCTTATGAGTCATCATAGTAATATTTATTTATTTATTTATTTATTAATTTATTTATTGTAGTACTGAAGATCAAACTAGAGTCCTTGTGTTTGCAACATAAACACATGTTATTGACCTCTGGCCTTAATTTTTTTTACTTAATTAAAATTTATTATCTCAAAAGTATATTTATATTTGAGTCACAAGCCATCAACAATTATAATTTGTGTCCAGCTTTGTAACAGTGAAAAAATAAAGAGTCAGATCACCCAAGACAATGACAAAAATGCTAGTCATCTTGTTAAAAATGAACATAAGAAATTAAAATTACTATTATTACATTCACAGTGCTCTGGATTATTTGTAATTATTTTTTATCACTAAAAATTAAAGGCACTACCGTAAAATGATAGTAATTAGCAACTTAAGGTTACTCGTAAAGTACACTTTGATAAATGAGGAAAGGCAGATTATTTAATAAATCATGTTGAAAAACTGATATTAATTTAGAGATAAGCTCAGTCTTCAATTGACTTCTTTTCTGGTGCTAATTCTCACTGATGACGGGCTCCTAGCACAGATGGCGCCTTCCCCTCCCCCATTCCTTCCTCAGTGGGAGAAACAGTGAGACAGTGGGGCAGGCATGAGGGCCACGGTCTGATAAGAACTGATTGATTATGTAGAAACGAACTGTTTGTTACTATCATCCCGTACTCGCAACTGTACTCAATGTTAGTGAGTTTAAACACTCCTCCCACCAAGGACCCACTTTCTTCCTCAGTCCCAACCCAGGCGTCAGTATGTCAGCAGCAGCTTTCGGTCTTAACCACATTCCCTGATCTGATTTTGCAGCTCCTGCAACCCAAAATTTTGTGTCCTAAATTTATAGTTTTCTGTTTTCTTATTCGAACTCTGACTGATGCAAGAGATTAGAGCTCTCATTTGTAGTGGGTGTTAGTGAAATCAGAATAATAATAATACACAGAAATTCAATGATATTATCTTACGTTAAATGTTCGCTTATTCATTGTTTGATAAAAGAGAGGCATTTTCTAGGTTAAATGATTTTGCATTAATTATATGAATTACTCTTTAGTAAAATAATATGTTACCAATTTTAATAGTAAAACAAAATTCCCTTCTTTAAGCATATCCTACTTACTGTCAGGCTGAGGGAATAAGCACCCCTCACTGATAGCTGGGGTGTGTCTAGATAGAAACGTTTTTTAAAAAAAAATTCAATCTTAATTAAAGGCAGGCACGACTAGAATAAATCATGTAGCAAAAGAGGGAGGGAAAATAATCAATTCTGAGGGGTGGACCTGCTGCTGGTAGGCAATTAATTTCCAAGCAAAAGATACAATAAACTCAGATTATTACAAGATATGTTATGAAACTTGCTGTGAAGAAACAAAATAAGTAATTGTGCTAGCTCAGAAGGAACACATTCTAATTTTCTCCAAATTTTAAGAGGTAAGCAGGCTTTCAGGAATCACTTTTATGAGGCTTCAGAAAGCCAGAGAATAGGGAGCCATGTTTGTTATTACAGAACTGTGGTGGATAATTCAGTCAGATAAAGCACGCAGTGCTGACTGCTGAGAAGCGAGAGTTCTCAGCGTGTGTAATATATATGGGCACCCGGGGAAGGCAGTTATTGCAAAATTCTGCACAGGAAACATATTTTGGTTGGAGATGGACTAAGTGTCTGTCTGACAAAACATTATGAGAGACAACATAGAAGTACACCTGAATCAATCAGGAAGATGTGAATTGAAATCTGTACTTTTTCTAGAAGTAAAGTCTTAGACCTGAGATTCAAGCTGTGTTGGTGAGCATATATGCATCTATAAAATATATTTTTAAATGTATGCCATATACTTATTTTTAATGTTTCTACTCAGTGTAATTGTCCCATGCACTTTCTTTATTCAAATATTTTGATGAATAATTCTTCAGCATTCATTTATATGTCTTTGTAGTCAAATTTTTTGTTGTCATTATGACATCTTTTCTATCAATGACTATTGAAAGTATGACACTATTAGATTTGGCTCCCCAGAATGTTTTTCTTTAAGTAGGACAGATTAAAACTAGCCGTATATAAGTATTATGAATATACAAAATGCTGACATTAAAATTAATTTAGAAGATCTTCATATTATGATACATAAAAATTAGTCATTTTAAATGAAATCATAATATGTAGAGAAAAATCCTCACAAAATAACAAGAGTTTAGATACAGTGAAATGTTAACAATCAAATTGATATGAATAATATTCCAGTGTTATATAAGACTATTAAATTCCTTAATATGAAAAGTAATTCACAATTTCATATGATGGTTGTGATACTTTTAACTAATTTTGACACAATACTCTTAATATGTTTTCAAGGCTAATCTATGTATTTCACATAACTCATTTCAACTTAAAAACTCTACGAAATAAGTATCACCATTATTATCATTCCCATTATATGGATGTAGAAAATGAAAATGTGTATAAGTATTTGAAGTTAAATAATAGAAGAGTAAATAAATTTACTTTGTCATCTCAAATGTAGATTAACAAAGTGGAGTACACAAAGTGAGGTGAATTGCACCAATTTCATTTGTTATCTCTCAGTTATTATTAGTATTTAAATTCAAAATGATTTTACTATTGCAACTCCAGAAATGTGTTGCTATGCTGTGCATTATTAAAGATTAATTTTATCAGAAGTAAGACATTCCTACTAAATGCAACTTTTCTGGAAATATTCTGATTAATTTAAAAATAACTGTATTGCATTTATTAAATGGATTACAAGATATTTCTTTTATTTTGTTATTAAAAATTTAACTGATAAATTGGTTTAATGTTTGCCTCCCTTTCGTAAATACTATTGGATTATTATATATTGTCCTTCAACATAACATATATCTTGCAAACACATGTTGCATATATATTTCATTTGACCTGACTTCCCATTGTTACTGGTGTCCTCTGCATTTATGAGGGTTTTTAGTACTGTTTAGCTTTGTTTCTTTGATTACTTATATTGATTATCTTCAGAATAATCAGCTTTTGTCAAATTCAGTTTTCTTTGTTACCTGTTATATAGTGTATGTTTTATTACTTCTTCCTACTATTTGGTTTCAGTTTAATTTGTTCTTTCTTTTGTGTCCTGAAATAGAAACTGAACTTCATTATTTTGGTCTTTTCTTAGCCTAAAACCAAAATGTTTCTTTCAATTATTTTTATTTATAACCCCCAAAATTTGGCCTATCATATTTTAATTATTATTCAGTTTGAACTACTTTCTCTTTTTTGTGTAATTTTCCCTTTAATAGATCATTTAGAATAGTAATGCTTAATTTGAAAATATTTGATGGTTTTAAAAGAATCTATTATTTATTTCTTATATAACACTACTGTGACTTGAAAATCTACTTAGTATGACTTCAATAATTGTGAATCCATCAAGATTTATTTATTGTTCAGCTTCTTGATGAACATTTGCCATAAAAATGCGCATCCTCCAGTTTTTATTTGACAATATTTTTATCTTCAAGTCTTTATATCTGATAGCATAAGTACACAAGACTTACTGTACTTAACTGTTTGCAAAAGACACATTTCTCTACTTGGAACTTATTTGTA
>PVIR01033687.1:0-17733 GCA_004026965.1 Petromus typicus
ATGTCTCCATGTGTTCTCTCTAGGTTATAAATTTTCTATCTAAATATATTTTATTAAGATTTTCAGAATGGACTTGATAAGAAAATCTTTCTATGCAAAACTTTTATGTCTCTCCTTGAATGAGAAATTATGTGTGTATGTGTAATTCTTAGTAGCAATTGCATTAATTTTGAATGAAAGGAAATGTACTTACAATAAATCACAAAGGTATTTAGTACTTTATCATAAATTTACTTATATGAGCATACAACTTCAGCATTATTATTTTCCTCAGTGACCTTTCAAGTTGGATTTTGTTTTATTATGTTGGTCTTTGCAAACAGAAAGCAGATCATTTTCAATTTCCCTGAATATATTATTGCAGGAATAACTTTGAAAGATAAATTAAGTATGCACTGATATTAAAACTAAGTATTTTAATAAAACTAAATATTTATTTTAATTCAAGTTCTACTTAATTCACATTGTGGTTTTTACTATTATTTTTTGTTCAAAGAAACAACAGCCCTAATAATTTCCCTAAGGATTTTAATTTAGGGAATATATTATTCCTTCCTTGACCAAGATTACCTTGAAACAATCATCAAAAATATATGGAAGCCATTTTGAATAATATATTTGTAAATTTTATCCAAAAGTGAAGGAAGAAATCCTTACTCAGAGGTTATAGATTTACATAACTTGCTATCTACACACTAGCTTCTAGATTTCCTTTCTTTCCAAAATTCAAGAACCACAGGGTATAGAATTCTTGATTTTAGGGAAATCAGGAAGAGAGGAAAGAAGCTGAGACCACTTAAAATATATGGCAAAAGACATCTGATTTCATCTGATGTATTCTCAACTGCATGCCCTTTTTGAAGATGGAGGTAGTTAGGGATTATTTTTGCTACTACTGAAACAAAGGAGGAAGGTCGTGTTGGTGGCCAGTGGTGAGGTTTAGAGCCAATTTCTTACCATCAGTAAATATTAGAAAAGGTATTTTTTTATCTTTTAAAATATAAACTCTTCTAGCACTGCAACTACATATAACATCTGGGTCATACATTTCAGAGTTTGGAAAGCAGTATCCAGAGAGCATGTGGAAAATTCCAACTACCTTCACAACTTTTATTAAATATTGGGGATTTATGGGTAGAAGGACACAGTATTTGACAAGAGGAGAAATAGTATTAAGCATAATAGAAATGTTTAATACAGATGCAGCAGCAACATCTTGCCTTACAAATTTTTTGCCTTGTCTATGTGCACACAGTTGTATAAACACCAGTACACATAGTTACACATGTGTATCTCAAAAATTATATTCTCTAAGAAGATGTAGTTACCAATACAGAGGTGAGTAAATTGAAGATTAGTTAGCTCATTTTCCCAGGCAAATAATCACACACAAAACACCTAAGTATGAAAAGCAGAAGGATTTAACCCACATTTCCTGAGCTAAATTCATACTACTTCTCTTTCAACATTTTACCTAGCATTTTACTTTTTACAATATTCCATAAAAATTGTTCTTTCCTACATATTAAAATTTCCTATTCTAGTGTTAACTGAATTATTTATTTCCTCAGACTTTTCATGGTCGGTGTTCAACTCACTTTACTGTCTGGTTTTATTTTAGCAGCAGTTGAGCTGGATGCCAGGAAGATCCTCATATAGCTGGAAAGCTGTCTTATTTCATTCGACCTTCAGCTTGTTATCACAAAGCCAGATCCAGAGTTAAGCCATGTACTTAGGAGTCCTGGGGGTCTGCCTTTCATTTTGCCTTCGATGGAATATTGTGGACATGATCCCATGATCTTCACTATGAACCTACTACTGCAGAAGGGGTATAGTTTCACACGAACAGTGATCTGCCGTACTTTGGCCATACATACTTGCTTCTAATTAGAAAACAGATGTGAGAGAAAAGGACCTAGAGAGAGAGGAAGGACAGGGGTGGAGGGGAATGATTAGTCTTCAGTGGAAAGCTATCAAGGGGCGGTGGGATGTTTGGGAAGTGTGGCTTAGTCAGTACTGTTCGCTGGGCCCTTCTCAGGCTACCTAACTTCTGGTCTATTTGAGCTCTTCCTCTAGTGTGCCCCACATCACTGTCTTCGTGAGAGCTGAACCAATACCAGCTACAACCTCTTGAGCCTTCAGGATTATAATCTAAGTAAATTTCTTTTCTTTGAAAGCTCCCTAACCTCCAGTTTGTTGGAAGCTGCCATAGGCCTACTTTATGTACATAAAAATGTATAAACACCACATGTACATGAATATGCATGATGATCTCAAAAGTTTTTCTCTAAGCAGATGCAGTTGCTATTACAGAGATGTTTATGCTAAAGATCAAAGATCGTAGCTAAGCTCTAATTTCTTTATTAGTCTATTTTACTTGAATAAATTAAATTATACTAATAAAGAACTGAAAAACATATTTCTGTTGAAATTTGGTACCCAGGAATCTGGTTGTTGCTTAGTTACATCTGAAAATGTGGAATGACACGGGTGATAGGGAGAGTTCACAGTGTGGAACTAATAAAAGTCTGTGGGATGCTGGGAGGGGAGCATTAAAGTTGATTTGAGTGATGGCTCTGAAGACAAAGATAGGTAGACACCAGAAACTGGCTGGAAATGACGAATCTGTTGGACACTACAGTCAAGGTTATCACTGTGGCCTCACTTGATGAACCCGGCTGAAATTCTTCCATTCCTTAGAGTTAATGAAGACTGATCATGAGAAAATCAAGACTAATCATGAGAAAATAGCAGAAAAAATTCTAAGCAAAATAAGGAAGAAGCTATAAAAATGAAAGTGCATAGTCAGGGGACAAATTGCTTAAAAAGAGAAGAGAAGAGAGAAAGCAGAGAAGAGAGGAAAGGAAACAATGGAGCCCGCTGTTTTGCACTTAGAGAATGAGGGAGATGCCCCGAAGACAGTTCAAAAATTGGCAAGACCACTTGACTCATCAAGGTCCAAGTACTTTCCAAAGTGAGAACATTTTAGTAAAGTTCCCCCCAGAACTCTGAGTTTTCTATCTGCACCCACTCTAGAATTCGTGTATCCCAGCAGGTAAAGGCTCCATAGCCATTATGATTTGTGGTGGCCGCAGAGCCTGGCTTCCACATGATCCTGGCCCTGCAGCCGTGCAGGTGCAAGAGGGAGGGGTCATCTCAGCTTCCTTTCCGATTGAGGTTTCCAAGGAAAGCCTGAGAAGTCTGGCGGGCATTTGACACATGACTACAGCAGTGTCTCTGTTTCTTTGACAAATCCTGGAAGCTTTCTACACAGAGGAGATTTTGAGAGAACATTTGGATCCAAATCCTAAGAAAGAGCCAGGGGAATGGAGCTTCCATAGGGACACAAGAAAGGTGAAACCAGCAGCAACATACAATTCCCACCAGGGGAGGCATCAGGTAGTGGACAGAGCTGGCCTGAGAGAGTCCCTCGGCTGCCTGGGGCCAGTGAAGCTGCAGTGACAGGGCTTCTCAGGGACTCAGAGTCCACCCCACCACAATGTGGACAGGGGACCACATCTGGGGGCTGAAGATGCAATATCTGCTCTGCGAGCTTTCATTCTAGCTTCAGGTCAAATCCTCCTTTATATCTGATGATTTCTCCCTCTTGGAATAGAAATGTTTAATCCTATCCACAGCTCACTGCTTTGCCTTAGAAGCAGGTCATGTTTGTTGGAGTTTTAGGCTTAGAGCTGGAAGGAAGTTGCATTGTGACTCAGAGGAAACTGTACATGGGCATTTGAGTGATGCTGGAAGAAGTTAATGCTTTGGGACTGTGAGGGTGGAATGGTTACACTGGACCCTGAGAAGGACATGAACTTTGGGGGCTCTGGGGTAAAGGGCTACGATTTGAATACTCCCCAGAGGTTTGATTTGTTAAGAACATAGTTTTCCATGTCACAGTGTTGAAATATGATGGGAAGTTTTGGAAGTTGGGCTCATGACAGGTCAACTGACCCCTCCCTGGACTCCTTTCCCTGCTGTCTTGCTCTCTTTCACTGTCTCACCAGCTGCCTCTGTGAGATACAATATGTCACAAGACTCCTCCAGTGCAGGGCCCAGCCCACCATCTTTCCTTTTACCTTTAGAGTTGTGAACTACGTAAACATATTCCTTGCTAACTTAGTCAGCACCAGGTACTTCGATAAAGTAATGGAAAAAAACTAATACAGATTTTAATGGTGACACACAGAACAATCAGGAAATGTTGTTGGATTATCTCTCTGAATGCACAGGGAGACAAATTTGTTAGTATGAAAGACTGAAGCAGATGAGTTTCAGTTTTCAATAATGAATAGAAGAGACTACAGTGATCTAAGGAGTTTAGTGCTGCTAAGTATTGAAGGAACTCCAAAATTTTGAGGACAAATTGAAATTAAGCTTTCCATGTTAAATCTCCCAAATGTTGAATGTTGAAAACGGATTTAATTTTTAAGAAAAAAAAATTTTTTTTGAGACAGAGTCTCGCTTTGTTGGATCAGGCTGGCACTGAGCTCAGTCTCAAACTCACATCACAGCAATCCTCCTGCCTCTGCCTCCTGAGTGCTGGGATTACAGGCATGAGCCACCACACCTGACACTGTGGCATGTGGTACTGATGGCTGCTTGATGTGAGTCTCTACACCCAGTATTATATGTGGTTTACTGGGGGATTGAACCCTGGCCCTTGCACTTGCAAGACAGGCGCTGGAACCACTGAGCTAAATCCCCAGCCTAAGAAAATTTTTTAAGAAAAAATTTTAAGATGGTTCTGCCATCCGTGGTCTATTTTTTTTTCTTTTAGTTTTTTTGAGACAGGGTGTCGTACTTTAGGGTGGTCCTGAACTCAGCCTCAACCCAGAAATCCCCCTGCCTCTGCCTCCTGAGTGCTGAGATCACAGATACCTGGCACTGTGGTATGTGGTACTGACTACTGCTGGCTCACCAGTCTCAGCATTGTGGTATATGGTTACGAGGGATAGAACCCTGGATCTTGTGCTTGCAAGACAGTCACCTGGACCACTGACCTAAATCCCTGGCCCTTCCATCTGTGATCTTTATACCAAAGTCCAACTTGGTAGGCATCATAGGAGATTGACAGGTTTTATTCAAAACTTCACAGAAATGTGTAGAAACATTGGCCAAGGCTAGCTCTTTATCATTTCTAAGTATGAAGTACATCTTAACACAGGGACCTCTCATCTTTCATTTTATGAATTTAAATGGCATGAATTATAAGTTCAAATATTTATTGTTTGCACAATGAAAATAATGAGATACATTTTAATATCAAGAAATACTATACGTTTCTTTAAGAAAATTTAAATAGCAGTAGTTAGAATTTAAAATTTATAAGAAGTGTACCCATGCTAATGTAACCAGCAGAAAACTTGAAACAGAGAAACAGATTAAAGACTCCAACACAAGAATATGGCATCATCTGTATCACACAGAAAACTGTATTATTTACAAACTGTTAAATACTATGTTATACATGAAAATTTTAAACACTATACAGCTATATTCCTTATATAAATTTTAAATTAGTAAACAGGCCTTTAATGTTTGTATTTATATGGACATAATATAAAATTATTTATAAAGCATATTTACTATCTCTCTATACAATATTTGTTGTATATTTTGAATATTTTTGCTTATGTGTGGCTTCTATTTTCTCATCTCATGCAAAAATTTTTAAATTGCTTATTCTATTTTTATTCTAATGCATATACTCTCACAGAGAAAGTTAATTATTCCAGGTACTTTCAGCTCTAAAAATAAGTATCTACCAAAAGACAAAAAGCAAACTATTTGAGAGATTAGGAGAAATTTCTGTTTTAAATGAGTTGCATAACACAGACCGAAAGTTATGTCATATCCCTGCAGACACCTCATAAATACTAAGGCAGAATTTTGTATTCAGCATAAAAGGAATTGAACTAAAGTCATGTATAAAAAGGACAATTTATCATTGTTGTCTCACAGGTTTCTAGAGATCATAGAAATGCTGAGAGGAATTGAATAGGAAATTCTGAGAAACCAGACCTTTGGCCAGAGCACAAGGGTGGGGATTTTTTTTTTTTTTTTTTTTTTTTTTGAGACAGGGTCTTGCTTTGTAGTTCAGGCTGGCCCTGAGCTCAGCCTCCAACTCACATCACAGCAATACTCCTGCCTCTGCCTTTCCAGTGCTGGGATTACAAGCACAAGCCGCCATGCCCGGCACTGTGGTATGTGGTACTGATTGCTGCTGGGCAATACCCAGTATTGTATGTGGTTACTGCGGATTGAACCCGGGCCCTTGTGCTTGCAAGACAGGCACTGGAACCACTGAGCTAAATCCCCGGCCCTAGGGTGGGGAATTTTACAATGAAAGCTAGGAAGAAAATAGCACTGGAAAAATTATCCAGAAACAGGACTGGCATACACTTACTTTCCCACAGACCAAGAATAATGGCCTGGATCCGCTAACAGCCATGCTTTTTAAATTTACCTCCTAGTCATGAGCTCAGAAGTCCTGCATGTGTGGACACACCTTCCCCGTTCCACGTAGAATCTTAATGAGCCCAGTAATTACGGGAATCACAGCTGGTTCACCTTCATCTGGATGCTAAATATACATCATAATGGGGGGGGGGAGCTGCAACCTGGAGGCACAGGAACAGGTTTGGACAGTGTGTGTTGATGAGACCTAGAGACATGGCTGTCCAAGTTGACTGACTACACTGAGAATTTGTAAGTCTTTTGGAATGATACTGAAAGAACTAGCAAGATTTGTATGCAACCTAAGGAACATAAGTACCTCATGCGTGTACTTGCACAGAGACTTCTTGCTGGTCCTGGATTGATATTTACAGAAAACAGAAAGGAGACAGAGGCCTTGAAGGTTCAGTACCCTGGAGACTGAGGATGTAGGTCCTTTGGAGAACACTTAGCATAGATGATGTCCTGGGTTCAAATCCTACCACCATCCAAAAATAAAAATAAAGAATGGATGTCCGGACAGAGACCAGCTCATGCCTACAGAAAAGTGAAGCCAATCATTCTTAAATTTCTAGAGACAATAGTTTTGTAAATCTCAGTGAGAAATATTTTCAATACTCATATTTTTAAGTGTTTGCACTGAAAATAAGTAAAATGAAATACAAACAAAAATAAAGTGGACAAGAAATCAAAGCTAAACGGAGAGAAAAAGAAAGATTAAAACTAGACCTAGAAAGACAAATTTTAAACAAAACGATGAAGGTTTTTAAATAAGGAAAGCTAAATATTAATGTTACAGAAAAGAGGAATCAAAATAAGGGAAATAGATCAAAACTGAAGTAAAGGTGAATATTACAAACAATTCTACGTTGATCTAGAAGTTGAGAATGGCAGAGGAAGGGGAGAAAGGGGGGAAGCAAGGCCACGGTGGGCTACCACAGAGAGAAATGATCAAAAATAATCAACTGTGTATCTTAGACATTCGGAGGACAGGGTTTTGAATGTGTGCACTATAAAGCAATAAGTGTTTGACAAGATCAATCTGCTTAACCTGCTGTAGGCTTTATAGAATGTGAACATGTATCACAAGATCAAGGGGGAATGTTTTCACACATTCAAATTTCGCGCACTAGTTAAAAATAAATTTAGTTTTAAAAGCACAATTAAAAATAGTTTTTTCAACGTAATTTTAAGATACCTTTATCAAACCAAGAATTTAAAAAAAGTATTTTATACCACTTAAATAACTGCCAGGAAAATACAGTGTTAACCTAAAATTGTGTGATTTTATAAAGTAATGAATTTTAAAGTCTCATAAAATAAAATACATAATATTATGATCATTATTCTGTGCTAGTTATGATAAGTATTTTATATAGTTATTAAGCTTAACAGATTAACAGAACCCTGATGATACTGGAAATATTCAGTCATAAGTTTTGATTTAGACTTCAAACTTGTAACCCAAGTTCACAAAAATATTATATAGCATAACAAATATTCAGCCTGATTGCTGCACCTTTATAGCATGATTTTTTTACTGCAGTATAAAAAAGGTGAGGACAAGCTTGGAAATATTTGGAGTTAAAGGAAATTTTGATAGTTTACATCAACTATAATATATGTCTGCCTAAACAGTGTTGATATTTATACAGCTCTGTGTGCTTAACTTTATCATTAAGAAAGTTCATTTAAATCAACTCGCTTTAATTTGCAGCACTTAAAATTTTCAATACAAGAGAAACAATGACTGGTTATCACACATATTCATAATGGTCTTGGTTGACATTTCTCATTTACAGTCCAGGTATCCCTCCCCATTTCAACTGCATAATTATAAACTTTTAATAACTTTCCTTTATTCATATTTTCCTCCTCATTGACATTTATCTTTATCATTTTGCCACATCTACAATTAACTGCTTATATAAATGCACACTGACCTCTCCTAAGTGCATAAAACATGCATATTATACACTTGCACACTTATTAAAATAATATCTAAATATTTGATGATGGGAAACAATTCTTTTTTTTTTAATCTTTATTGGTACCTTAAATATACACATCATGATTGCACTCCATAATGGGGATTTGTACCAGTATAAGACACAACTTAATTCTCATATTTTCCCATAGCCCTACCCACCCTACCACCCCCCCCATATACATAAAATTTGGGGAAATAATTCTTGTTCTGAAGAAAAGTAAGTATGTATTTCATCAGAGCATACCATTTTCATGTTCAGCATCCTACTAAGAACTATTTCAAAATGAAATCCACTTAGTAAATTTTTACTGAAAACCCAATTTTTAAGCAAGTACTTCTTATTGTAATTATAATAATCCCAATACCTCAGAAATTTACTATGCTATTTTGCAATAGAGGTTGATGAATTCAGGACTTTGTATGAGAAAGTTCTGCTTATAAGAGCCCAAGAGAAATATCAAATAAATGTGAAGTAAATAAATATTTGTGGAAGTATTGAATGCTCCCAATACTATATAAATATTGAGTCATAGCTTGGTAGATCTGTTTGTGTCCAGTGAGACATGAGTCAGGTTTGGGAAACAGGGAACAGACACTTGAGTCATTCAGAGCCCCAGATGAACCTCAAGGACCGAGGAAGCATCTCGGTGTGGGAGGGAGATAAGAGTTAGAGTTGAGAGCTAGGCCACAATGACAATTTGGATGTTGTTATTCCTGGGTTGTTGTTTGTAGTTTATTTGAAGAAGAAGAGAAACCACCTCTAATGTAAGCAGCTGGTTATTCCCAAGCTTTTTCACTTTAATTTAATGACAACGACTATATATTTTTTGACAAAACTTTCTCAGACCAAGATGATGACTCACCCTTACCGGCCTGGTCTCCTTTATGTCCAGCTCGTCAAATTTCCTTTGCATTATTGTTGTTATGTGAGTTGAGAATACAAGGTATTGGCACTGGCACAAGATCATCCTTTTTCCATCCATTAGACACTTTTTCTATTTTTCACTCCCAATCTCTTTGCTGCGTGCAAATTTCTCTTTATTCCCTACTAATGCACAAATCTCTTCACTCCTGTGTTCATTAATTCATTATGAATTGAATAACGCCCTGGGGAAAGATACATTCCCCCACTGTGCTCTTCCATAAATTATGAAAGCAACCAGATAATGGCTTCTTCAGCTCCCTAGAGAGTGAGGAGCTGACAGTCCGTGCCAGCTGTGTTATTTTTTGAAAGGATTTTGTTTTTCATTTGTGCCATGTTGCAGCCTTGAGCTCCCTTATTGTCTCTCAGGGGTTTTGTAAGCTTCTAGGTCAAAAGTTTGATTGAGAAGTACAACTGACACCTTGTCAGGGGTCTACAAAGCTTGTGTCAGCTGCCCACATCACAGCATAGGTGAAGGAGAAACAGTGGGTGGATGGTCAACAGTCCAGAGCAAACAGACATGTCTTTATCAAAGCATCCCTGTTGGTGGCTGGAATAACTTTAGACTGATTTTCCAAAATCTTACACTTGGAACTAACACAAGGAAGAGTGGCTCACATTGACTACCGGCCTCCATGTATAGCTTGACTTGTTGGAGATGATTCTCAAGTAGGCTCATATTCCCTAATTACACTATTCCGTGCATTTATAAGTGAGGCTAATTAGAATATATCATAGTGCATTAGACTTAAAGTACAAAAGGTATATTTATTTACCTTTCTAAATTTCAACAGAAAATAAATTAAAATGAAGTAATAACTTAAGAAATTAGTAAAGAAATTCTATTTTCACAAATTTCCTTTTCTCTAAACAAAATGTATTCACTGTGTCATGTCCTATTTATTATGTTTTATTCATCAACAGATAAAAGGAAAAAGCACAGATGGAAATTTTTAGAATAAGAATCATCAGGCTAAAAGGGTTGCTAATATATACTTTTGTTGTGAAATACATTTGGACTGAAAAGTTACTGAGAGAAGGGTAGATAGTGAATATTCTGAAAAACTGAAGTCATTTGAAGTACACACACAGTTTCCTTTTGCCACTTATCATGTTGTGGGCTTTGAAATCATGTTTTTCTTTGTAAGTTTAACAAATGAAAACTAATAAGTGAAGATACTACTTTCCTTGACTTGGTTTCCAGTTTAATCAAAATAGCAACTGAGAAATAGGCTCTCGTACAATATCAGTTCATATCAATCCAGGAAGAACATAATTCAAGCTTCTCATTACCATCTTCTCTTTTTGGCCCCAGTAACGCATTTCTCCAAGGCACAGTTGGTGAACTTGTGACACACATGCTACCGTGGGCAAACAGATCCTCTCCGTCAGCACACAAACCAAGAGCCCTGGAAGCCTACAATCAAATGACAGTTGTTTCTTTCTGAGCTAAAATCTCCACTTTCAGCTTTAATTGCACTGTTGAAACTTTATTTTTAAAAAGTGAGTTTGGGTTTTCACTTAGGGCATTTGGTCTTTAAAAGGTTTGCGATCTGTGCTTCTGGGAGATCTCAAAGATGGGATTCACAAACCATTACTGTCTGGAAAGTTCAACATACCTTCTGCTATAACATACTTTGAAATGTCCTGAGAACGGTGCCTGTGTTTCGATTGAACCTCAAAGTACTCTTCATAAAAAGAACTGTTTCATCAACTTCTGAACGATCATTTTTCTGAATAAGTGGGGAAAATGTTACAGTAAATATATAAGAATGGTTAGTTTTGTTTAACTTAGCTTGAAAGTCATCTTTTAAGATTATAATGAAGGTTAAACCTCAGGCTTTTGGTGAAGTTGACTTCAGTTTGAAATCAGCGTTGCAATCCTGCTTGCTTAAATTACTTAAATTTTCTTAAGTGTAGAATTCCATAATCATGAAATAGAGCTAAATCTATTTCTCTTTCATGATTCCTATTAGTGTTAGTAATAATTCACACTGAGCACTTAGTACTGCTCTTTTCAAATATGAATGTTGAATGTTATAGATCACATTGTTATTCATTTTATATTATAATTATTTATCTAATTTCAACTACATGTCTGAAATGTATAAAGCGTTCTTTTTTAATATGAGCTCTAAAATTTTATGTATGTATTTGTATTAGAAATAATTGAAAGACTGGTTTCTTCGTTCTTAAAATGTCTGCCTCTTTTACCTTTGTTTTGTCAAAAAGCAACTTATAAGAACAGAGACAAGATACTTTTGTCTCTTCTCTAAGTATTTATTACATTTGTCCTTTTCAGTACTTAGTCATAAAAAGTGATTTAAGTGAATTTAAAGTTTAGAGGGATGGCTTAATTTCTCCAAATTAAACAATCACTCAAATCTATGCAAATGGAAACATCCAAAGGTGATGGGTGATGTAAAATGCTAGCCACAAGAGATATTAAAGAGGCTATTTTTTTAATAAATTAAAAACAGATGCTATCAGCATGGTTAAGAAAAGACATGTAGGACTGGAGTCTTCCACATCTTACTTGTCTACTTAACCCACCACGAGGCACGGAAATGCTGAGCCCGTGATAGTGCTCACAGCATGGCTTGTGTCACAGAGAAACCCCTGAAGACGTCATCATGCTGATGTGTCTCCTCTTGCCCTTTTAAATAACATTTGAAAATGCATTTCCTGTGGCTCTCATTTGTTTATTTCATGTACATTCACAGAAAGATTTTTACAGAACAACCCAGAATACCATTTCTCCAGAAGATAGTCTCATTCATTTCAGTAGCTTCCACCCGCAGTGCTTTTAGAAAAACAGCCATCTTGCTGACTAACATAATACAAGATCACATATTAAATATGGACATATGAGCAGCTGAGGGCAACTTCTTCATCATATTTGTCAAGAGCTGAAGTTTTCATTGTGCATTCTTGGAGCCCTTAGCAGATGGACGTGCACAATTCCTCCCTTTGAGAAATTATTAATATCCAAACCAGTAATGGGCAGTAAGAGAAACTGCAGTCTAAGCTTTAGGTTTTTATATTGGATTTATTTTGGGTTTTGTATTGATTCTTTGAATATTGCTGTCATGGAAATGTAGACTAGATTTTCTGTTAGAATTCTGAAGAAACTTAAGGATAAGGCATAATACAAAAATAAGCTTGAATTAGAATGTTAAACTTGTTTTTCCTTTCTAAGGGAATTTATAACTAGATATTTCAAAATTGCTAATAACTTCAGATATATGAAATAAAACAAAGGAGTCCAACAAAAATTTTTTTGGGGGGGACTGAGATTCAACTGAGGGCCTTTGTATGGAACACCAAGCTCAGGCCTTTAGGGTTAAATTTGAAGGGATTTGTCCCTAAATCACTAAAGTGCCAGGCTGGCCTTGAACTTGCAACCCTTGCAACCCTGCTGCCATGTCAGGCTCCCAGAGGAACTTGTACTACAGGCCTTGCTTATGTGTCCTGTGCCCCAGGCAGGCAGCATCTGGTATCCCACAGCCTGTCCAAGAGATTGTTACTGAAGCTGCAGTAGGGTCAGTTGGCGACCTTCACAGCGGAGTCCACACTCTCGTCCCTCTGCGCCTTTCCTCAGCCAGGGCCATCAAGGGCCCAATCCCCACATGAGCACCCAGGTGAGCAACCTCCTGAAGCCTATCTGGTGCAGGCCTGAGGTTCCTTCTTCTGTTCACCTTGGCAGCATCCGGTGATGTTTTCCTGCCTAGACATGACTTCTGCTTCAGTTAGCTGTGCTGGCTGATAACACTAAGGATAGCTGGAATCTAGACAGGCTGACCTTTGAACCTGGTAAGACTGAAAGTAGGTGATAAATTATTCTACTATTAAATGAATATAAGGGTAAGCTGTAGATGGAGATGATAATGATGATATTGTAAATATTGTAAATGCAGGTAATCCAATCACTGCTAGTGATACAATGAAATGTGTATTCTGTTACAGCTCTCTTAAACAGCTTGTGTTCATCAGTGAGCAAAGGATTCACAGTCGTTTACTCAATTAAGGAGGAGCTGCTTAAACAGAAAATCACATTAATGTGCCAGATAACAATGGAAGAGACTTTTAAAAGGCTCATAAAATAACTATCGCAGTGTTTACTCTGAAGTATCCTATTGCATCATCACTGAAGGACACCCAACTCCTGATTAAATACAATAACAATAACTTTACTTCATACATATCCTCAAACATCTGTAGAATATTTATTTAAAAATTTTTTCTTCTCTATTTAAAAAGAACAAATTCTGTTCTTAAAGATTTGCTTTTACCCCCATATTTCACTTATCCATTTAGCAAATAATTTATGAACAAATAATCATATATGTAATGCTCTACCAAATTTAGCTTGAATGGTCATGCATATTGTATAAATATAAATATTTAGTAATATGAAAGACTAGTTTTTTAGTGCTTTACATTATTGAGTGCATTACATATTCTGCAAATGTACATATACTATCACTCTAGAATTGGAGCAAATGATTAATTCTAAAATATTTTAGATATGATTCTTTAGAAATATAATTTCCTTTATGTAATGAACTTATTTTCTGTTAAGCTCAGAGAAAATGTCCATATGGAAGAACTTTTTATTCTCTGAAGATTTTGGTTAAAACTTACTTGTGAATATTTTGAGGAGTGATAAAATATTTACTATTAATATTTTTCATTATTTTAAATCCATAAAATTCCCTTATTTTTTTTTTCTGGGTGATTATAGTAGTTTCCAGATAGTTGCTGGAGATGTTAATTTTGTTTTAACATAAATATATGATTTTGCTCATATTCTCTACCTCAACCTGCCTCCTTTGTCTCTTACCACTACTGTCCCCATTTCTGTCTGTGTCTGTAGTTTCTGGTGTATTTGCAGGTAGAGGAAAGTCTCCTTGAGTGTCTGCTTGTGGGTCATCCAGTTAAATCCTGTCTGATCCTCCCATTATGGGTCTGTATCTCTAAATCTTTCTTAAGTACGTTCACTTCTTTTTTTTGCCTAGACAATTTACTAACTAGTCTTCTATTAAACAAAGTCTAGTATTTTGGTAAGCCACATCTAATATTCACTTTTAAGAAATAATGTTGGGCCAGAGATTTAGCTCAGTGCTTTTGGCATTTGCCTCCCAAACTCAAGGTTCTGAGTTCAATCCTTGGTAACCACATACCGCAGTACTGGGCATGGCAGCTCATGCCTACAATCCTAGCACTTGGGAGACAGAGGCAGGAGGATTTCTGTGAGTTGGAGGCTAGCCTGAGTTACACAGTGAGCTCAGGGCCAGTCTGAACTACAAAAGCGAGACTTGGTCTCACAAAAAAAAAAAAAAAAAAGAAAGAAAGAAATTCTAATGTCTACTATATTACACACTTTCAAATTACCTAACATGTAGAAGAATGAAAGGAATAGAATGCTATGCATTTCTTGAAATTCATTCATTTTGTGAATTAGTCTCTTTTTTTTCTGTCTATATGCAAATACTTTAGGACATTTTGCGCTCTGTACCTATCACTTCCTACTCTGCCCTTTGCATATGTTTTTAAGACTGAACAGAAAACAGGATAGGATCTTCCCACCTCACCTTTCCTTTGGAATAACTAAAGACCAGCATACTAATGCTTTGCATTTTAGGAATTGTGCTAGCTCTTATAATAGGGAAGGAAAAATGAAGAAAATAATGAGAAGAAACTGACAATACACTAAAATGTCCTTCAGTCATGGCTTCTGGTCTTTGTTATTGCCATCTGTGGTATCACTTCTTTATTTGCTATAATAAGTAGCATTTATAATCTCTTAATTTGCCCTCATTCTTTGACATGTCTTCTAAATTCATAGCATTCGATTTCAATTAGCAACCTAGTTTATCCATTGTCTCAGTGGTGTAATTTATATTTCGAGGCACTGAAAACTATGTAATTTTATGAAATATTAGGAAAACATTTTCCCTTTGATATTTCTTCATAGTCCTTTAAAGGAAAATGTAAAAAATCAACTAAACTATGTGGGCCTTACCTATGCTCACAGAAACTTAAAGGTAGGGAGGAGAGAGAGAGAGGGAGAGAGAGGTTGAGGGAGAGAGAGGGAGAGAGAGAGAGACCCGGTAGATAGGCAGTTCAAAACAAACTATCACATATTAGAGCAGTTGAAATCAGTGTCCTAGCTTTTCAGCAGAGATAAATAAACTTACCATAAACACTTCCAAAATTCTGACCCACCCCCCCTCGCCCACATGAGCCAGTCACATCAACAATGAAGAAAACAAACATACCTGTAGTAGGAGAATATGCTTGGTTCCTATGCTAATATCACTGTAATTTCAAATAGCACCAGTCAGTGGTTACCGTGAACCAGCTTCAAAAGTGCATGGACTCTTCCTGTTCCTCAAGACTCCCTGAAAGACTCTCACACTGCAATAATGATAGGAGAACTTTCTTAATTCTACTATAGCTTCATTATTACCAGTTTCTTTATTCCTGTTGTTCATACTCCAGAGTTATCCTACATTTGAAACATCTTTCTCTAGGTTTTCTGTTAATTCCTACTCTGTCCTCATAGTTCCCACGTCAGGCTAAGAACAACCTATCCTTCTGACGGTCACGGTTTGACCATGCTTTTTATATCTCCAACATTAATTCACACTACTGTTTACTTTCGGTTTCTAGTACATTTCCTAAAATAGGTTGATTGATAGATAACATTTCCATGCAATATTTCTGCTGAAGCTGGAGGCAGGAATGCCCTATGTTTTTAAACTTGTATGTTTTCATCTCCATTCAGACATCAAAATGATGTTGGTGATAAAATTCACAATAACAAAAATATACTGTATACCGACTATGTGCCTGCCCTTTGAAAAATACTTCACTTTACCTCATGAATTCATTGTACTTATAATATATACATTAAGTATTATATGCTCATTTTATAGGAAGAAACCGAGCTTAGAGAGTAGGAAGATTAAATCAAGTCACACAGCTAAAAACGCTGGCCAAACATGATTCAAATCCTGCTGTTTTGTATCTCACTAGCTGGTTTTAAACATCTTTCAGAAATCTCTTGTCATTACTCCTGACTCACCAGGTATCTTGTCTTGTTTTAGACAGTGTGTTCTATATGAAAAGTTCCATTGTCAACTAGGAGTATTCTTTGTCTTTTTTTTTTTTTTTCATTTCAAATTACAATTAGCGATCAATAAGAGAGACAATTATTATCCGGAGTTTCTTGTTGCTGTTGGTTTGTGTTAATGACTCCCCGGGGAAGCTGTTGTTTCTAATGTGTGTATTTAGTGTCTGGTTAAAGCTCAATGCCATCTTTTTAAAATTATAAGATACTTGTACCAAAAATAGATTCAATTTTCCAAATCCTTCTTGATATGATTGTAAACCCAAATCTAAAGCTTTGTTCTTCCTCTGAGCTCCTTGCCAGCTCCTCGTCTCTGTCATTAGTCTTCCTGCAGAGTCTCCTTTCCCCTAATCCACCTAGAACTAACCCTGCTCTCCTCTCTCTCAAATCAAAGTTCTCTTTGTGGAATTGATTTCATCATTATGTCAGCAGTGGCTTTACCAATTCGTACATTTCTAGATGGCTAAGTAATACTTTTCAATCATTTTAGTCATCTGCTTTGCAGATTTCTGATGCTTTTGAGTTTGTAAGAAGATTACCTTTCATGAATTGATTGTGTTATATAAGAGAATATTAAAATAGTAATTTTTTGTTCCGCTTATGAGTATGTCCTCGAGGTATATAGGGGGCAGGGGTTGGAGGGAGCGCAGGGGAATGGGAAAAAATGAAAATTAAAATGTGTCATGTACTGGTACAAATTCTCAATGTTAACTGTGATCATAATATGTATATAAAATGTACCAATAAAATCAATTTTAAAATAAAATAGCATTTTTCCAACTGTTTTGGTGACTGTTATTGCATGGTACTAAATAACGTTTTGTGTTCTTATAACAATAAAGTTAAATTAAATTAAAAAGAAAACAACCATCACAAAATGGAGAGAAGTCCTACTAAATTAACTCTGAATTAGTGTGTTGTCATTTGGAAGCTATGTATAACAATATTTAAAATTAAAGGAAGTTCCACAGTTTTATATATATATACACATACATAGATACATATATATATATACACACATATATATGTGTGTGTACAGTATATATACATATATTATCAAAAATTATCAAGTAATTTACATTCATCTTTCCTAAAATATACACACATATACATATATACAGTATACATACATATATGTTATCAAAAATTATCAAGCAAATTACATTCATCTTTCCTAAAATGAGAGAACATTGGATTCAAATTTGTGTAATGTTAGATTCTCCA
>PVIR01033688.1:0-17724 GCA_004026965.1 Petromus typicus
AGAAAAAGCAGGAAGTTGAGCAAAGCATTCTGGTTTTACCCTTTGTAGAACAATGCCAGGAAATACAATTGGGCTTTGGAAACCCCACCAAAGCCTAAAGCACTGGCCACACATTTTGTTTCAGTATCCTAGGTAATTAAAGCTGGCAATTAATTGCCCAGCAGGAAGCTTCTGCTGTTTTCACTGTGCTGCCAGACAGGATTCAGTATCTGGTGAGGGCTGGCTTCTTGGTTAACGAACAATAGTTTCTTGCTAAAAGTCACGGTGGAAGAGGTAAGGGAGCTCTCTGGGACCTCCTTTATAAGGGAACGAAGGGCCCAGGGATTTAGCTCAGTGGTTCCAGCAACTGCAAGTGCAAGGACCCAGGTTCGATCCCGGTAACCATGTACAACAATGCCCACTAGCAATCAGAACCACCTACCATAGTTCCCAGTGTGGCGGCTCATGCCTGTAATCCCAGCACTTGGGAGGCAGAGGCAGGAGGATTGCCATGAGTTCGAGGCTAAGCTCCAGGCCAGCCTGAACTACAAAGCAAGACCCTGTCTCAAAAAAAAAAGGGAACAAATTTCTTTCATGAGGGCAGAAATCTAATTTCTCCCGAAGTTCCATATCCAAAATATCACCACATTGGGGAGCAATACCTATCATTTACATCTCTGTACTCCTCTTGACATTTTTAAAATCTTTCTATGTTGGTAGAAATAAATCCAATTTATTCATTTCACTGTTGTCTGCCTATGAAGAAATCACATTTTATTATAGACTTTAAGACATTAAATTACATCTAATATCCTCTGTTTAATGAGATAGAAGATTGTATTCATTCATGCCCTCAGAAAAACAATCCATACTACTGTTGCTATCACAAACAACAATAATAAGTATTCAGCAATATCTTTGTTCGCGACTTCTTTTTATACGTTCAGGAGATTCTCAGTGGAATTCCTGGGAGTGTTTGTATGGAGACCTTTTATTGGGTATCACACAGCTCTCTGAATAGTGAATGGTATAAATTTATATTGTTTGGAGAAGCATAAATGAATTTGTTTAAATTTTTTTTATTACACTTGGAATTGTCAGATTTGTCAGATTTGTCAAATTTTTATTTTTTGTGGTTCTGGGGATTGAACTCAAGACCTTGTGCTTGCCAAGCAGACGCAGTGGCACTGAGCCACATTCATGGGCCAGAGTTGTAATTTTTGACAGTGTGTTTCATGTGAAATGCTATCTTTTCTTTATGGTTTTGGGGGTTAAATCCAGTGTCTTCACACTGAATTTTTTTTTCCCATCCAGCCCTTTAAATTTTTTTTTAGTTTGAGACAAGTTCTCTCCAAGTTGCTAAATTGCCTGGACTAGGCTTGAACTTGAGATGCGCCAGCCACAAGAATGCTGGGATTCCAGGTGTGCAACACTGTGTCTAGCTGTGAAATGGTATCTCGATTTACCCTGCATTGTCCTGGATACTGTTTGAGTGGAGGCATGTTTAAAGGTTTTCTCTTCTATTAAATTTTTTGTTTGGATCCTTAGGGTTTTTTTTAATTACTTGATGTTATTTAAATGTTGAAGTTTAAATATTTTCCAGACGTTAATCCTTTGCTGGTCCTCATTTAGTCATCTCTTTTCATCTGGCGTAATGTCTTTAGAAATTTAAAATTTTAGGGTAGTTACATGTATTAATTACTGACAGTAACCCAGCCTCAATTTATCTATTTCTAGTGACTAGATACTTTTATGCTCTTTGTATTTTATTTAGGGAAGCCTTTCCTATTCTAGTATTATGAAAACATTCTCCTACGTGTTTGAATAGGGAAACAACATAAAAATGAATGCAATAGGGCCGGGGAGTTAGCTCAGTGGTTCCGGCGCCTGTCTCGGAAGCGCAAGGACCTGGGTTTGATTCCCCGGTAACCACATAACAATACTGGGTGTGGAGACCCACACCCAGCAGCAACCAGTAGCACATACCACAGTGCCGGGTGTGGTGGCTCAAGCCTGTAATCCCAGCACTCGGGAGGCAGAGGCAGGAGGATTGTGATGTGAGTTGGAGGCTGAGCTCAAGGCCAGCCTGAACCACAAAGCGAGACCCTGTCTCCAAAAACCTAAAAAAAAAAAAAAATGAATGCAATAGAAGAAACCAATTGTTGTTAAAAAAATGAATACCTCTGTAACCTTTGTACAGGTTACAAAGTAGGACATTCTTCACTAGGAAGAGTAAAGTAGAACACGGAGTCAAAAAAAGGGAAAAATAAAAAAGCGCTGCTGACACCTTATGCCTGCTTCCTTTTCCCAGTTTTAAATCACTTTTCTTCTCGCAGTGCTGACTGTTATCTTGAAAATTGCTATTTAATTTCATGCTTTAAAAAATAATTTTACTTCTACCCCTGTATTTTCTTACAGAAGTTTTTCCATTTTATTTTTGACAGACTTTTAATCCATCTAGAAACATCGCTTGTGTGTACATGTGTGTATGATGTGAAGCAAGGGTCCAGTTCGGTCTTTTTCATGTAGAAACTAATCATGCTCATTTAACAGTTCATCCTTCTTAAAAAATAATATAATATCACTCCCTATTATGTCGAGATTTTAGACCTCTTCGTTTATTCCACTGCTATGATTATTTTTTTGTAGTCCTACTATGCTGCTTTAATTTTTGCATATTTTTACAAAAAGTTTACCAAATCGGAAATTGGCATGCCATATTTCTTTTCTTTGTTCCTCTTTAAAATTGCATTGGTTATTTCTGGTGAGTGGATCCTCCATATTTGAAGATGAGTTTGTCAAATTGTGTGAAAAAATTGTTCACATTTTAATTAGGATTTTATTGCATGTATACATTAATTTAGAAACATTGGCTTCTTTCTGTTAAAGTCTCCATCCATGAACATGGTATATCTCTCATTTATTCAGGTCTTTTGTGTGCATAAAGTCAGTGTTCTTATTTCCCCTGAAAGATCTTCCATATTTTTAGTTAGATTGACTTCCAGATATCTTACCATTTAGGATTGCTACTACAAATGATATCTTTTTGGAAATTACACTTGAGATTATTAGATGTCTTATGAAAAAATGCTACTGTTCCAGCAATCTTACTGAATTGTTCACCTTTATTATTTATAATTTTACAGTTTTTTAAGAATTTCCAGTCTGTGTACTTTGTGTTTACAGTACTAATTTTGTTCTGGTACCTCCCTTACCATGTGGAATAGAAGTGGGTGGAAATAGTGTCAAATTTGTCATGGCTTTGGTTTTAAAGTGATATTTTTAAAAATTTCACTAGTGGGCCGGGGATTTAGCTCAGTGGTTCCAGCACCTGCCTTGTAAGCTCAAGGGCCTGGTTCCATTCCTGGTAACCACGTACAACAGTGTCAGGTATGGTGACTCACGCTCACCAGCAGTAAGTAGCACATACCACAGTGCTGGGTGTGTGGTGGCTCATGCCTGTAATCCCAACACTCGACAGGGAGAGGCAGGAGGATTGCTGTGAGTTCAAGGCTCGCCTGGGCGGCATAGTGAGCTCAGGGCCAGCCTGAACTACAAAGTGAGACCCTGTCCAAAAAACAAAAAAATTCACTGGCAAGTGTGTTTATTGGAATTATTTTGATAGATGCTGCCTATTGGAAGGTTCCTTTCTGTGCTTCATTTGCTGGTAATTGTAAAATACTATCTGCTGTCACATAATGTGTATGCTTTTAGTTTTCTTTGAAAAGATGCAATGAGAGTTTACCAAAGAAGACTGTACCATTTCTGTATTGTATACTTTTGAATATTGTAGGTACTTATTGAGAGTGAGCAGATGAGAAAAGAAGCTGATGATTCTGGTCCCCTCACTGAATTAGAACACTGGAAACGTATGTCAGCCAAGTTCAACTATATCATTGAACAGATTAAAGGGCCAGCGTGTAAAGCTGTCATTAATGTGCTAAATGTGGCCCACTCCAAACTGCTTAAGGTAAAACTCATTTTATTTTAAAGCTTGGCATATACACTGACAAGAAAATCACCATTCTTGAGCTGCTTCTTTGAAAACAATTTTTGGTTCGGAATTTAATTTAGCTCAGTGGTTCTGAGTGCTTGCCCGTCGGGTAAGTGCAAGGTCCCAAGTTTGATCCCTGATACCATAAAACCCCTAAACAAACAGTTTTTACTGAGACATATTAGGTGTATATCTTTATGGGTTACCTTATGGTTATTCAGTACGTGTGTA
Organism: Petromus typicus; assembly: GCA_004026965.1. NCBI lineage: Eukaryota > Metazoa > Chordata > Mammalia > Rodentia > Petromuridae > Petromus > Petromus typicus. Next base: position 4,205 of record PVIR01033688.1, read on the forward strand.
ATCATCAAATCATTGTAAAAATCATTTCTGTCGCTTCAGAAATTAACGATTTTATGTACTGGGAACTCTTAATCATTTTGACATCATAAATAGTTTTAATTAATTATTGCCCTACGGCATTGTAGAAAATTCAGAATTCCTTCTCTCTAACTGTGCTCTTTACTGAACTTGTTTCCGCTCTTTCCTGCCCCTTCTAGTTTCTAGTGATAACTATCCCATTCTCTTTTATACAATTGAACTGAAGATTTATTTTTCATTATTTTCTGCACCAATTTTGACATTACAACTACAGGGTATTAGAAAAGAGATCCTTTGTATATTTTAAGTTGGTTTGAGATTATAAATCAATACAGATTCATTGAAGTAAGAAGCTACATAGAAGGTCAAAAAGTAAAAATGTTTGTTATCATATAGCTCACCCCTACCTCTTTTCTACCTCCTTTCCTATAGGTTATCTTTATTTGCAGTCTGGCTTGATACTTTTCTGATCCTTTTCTTTTTTATTTTTTAGCCAGATGTAGGGAAGCACGCCTGTCATCCCCGCACCTGCTGGGGGAAGCTGAGGCAGGAGGATTGTCATAAGTTCCAAGACAGCCTGGGCTACATAATGAGTTCAGGATCAGTCTGAACTAGATAGTGAGACGCTGTCTCAAAAAACTGGAAAAAAATATTTTTCTTAAAATATATATTTCTTTATACAAAAATGCACTACCTTTTTGAATAAATGATTTAAATAGCATACAGTAAAATCTTGGTTTGTGAGCATAATCTGGAAACATGATTTAATACAAAACATTTGAATATCAAAGCAAATTTCCCCATAGGAAATGAGGGAAACGGAGATGATTTGTTCCATAATTCAAAAACATTCATATAAAATGATTACAGTACTGTAGTATAATATAAAATAATAAACAAAATACAAAATACAAAGAAAATAAACAAATTAACCTGCACTTATTTTTGAAAATCTTCATAGTTGATGTGAGGCAGACAAGAGAGGAAGTTACTGGGTAGGATGACTTTCACAATCATTAATGGAATTGCTTTTGTCTATTGGTTCAGTAGAATCTTTTTCTTCTCTTGAAGAAAAAGTAGTAAGGAGCCTATTCAATGACACTTGCTTTTGCTTCCTTTTGAGGATTTCATGGAAATGAGACATTGAATTGTTCTTAAATTGACTTGTTGCTTAAACCACTACATCCTTATTTGGGTGATGCTTTTCTACAAAATCTGGCACTGTTGTCTACATTTTATGCATCTCCCTAATCTCATTTGAAGTGAGGGATACCTTCAACTTTTTTTTCCTTCTCCTGTGCAGATGAGATCTCTTCCATAAGTTGTTTTTGGGAGAGAATCATCCACAGTCCTGGAGAGGGAGGAGGAGGGAAAAGGGGAGGGAGGAGGGAGGAGGGAGGCCCTCTTGCTCTTGGCCCTGACTATTAATGTGCTTTTTATCTGTACAGATTTCCCTATTCTGTACATTTCATATAAATAGAATCACATAATATATGGTGTTTTGTGATTGGCTTCACTCATTTATCATAGTATCTTCAAGAATAATCCTTAATCCATGTTTTAGAATGTATCAGCATTTCATTCCTTTTCATGGCTGAATACTATTCTGATTTAAAGATAATACCACATTTTATTCTCAGTTTGTTATGTACTTATGGTTGTTTCCATTTATTGCTACTGAACATTTCGTATGCAACTTTTTGGGTAGATTTATATTGCCGTTTCTTTTGACATGTTTAACTTTTTAGGAAAGTTATTCCTTTTCTATGTTTTGGGAAATGCTGCAATTAAAACTTCTATACACATACATGTGTGCACACATACATATTTCTTTAGTGTGGACATTCCATAGCTTTTTCAACATTTACTCAGAGTTAGGGCTTTTTTGCCAAGCTGACATAGGAAAATGACTTATTTTTCCCTTAAAAATAATAAAGGTGTGCTTTTTTTTGCTTTTGTTTTTTGAGACAGGGTCTCCCTTTGTTGTTCAGGCTGGTCCTAAATTTAGCCTCAAACTCAGCAATCCTCCTGCCTCTGTCTCCCAAGTGCAGGGATTACAAGCATGAGCTGCCACATCTGGCACTGTGATATGTGGTACTGATAGCTGGTGGGCTTGAGTCCCCATGCCTGGCATTGTTGTATGTGGTTACTGGGGATCAAACTCAGGACCTTACACTTCCAAGGCAGGTGCCAGAACCACTGAGCTAAATCCCCAGCCCAAGGTGTGCATTTTTATAAATCTCTTGGCTACTTAGATTTCTTTTCGTGAATTGTCTTTTTATATATTTTCTTGATGTAAAAAAATTCAAGTGCTATTTTATGTTGATTTCTAGCATTTAAAAATGTATTGTTATTCAACACTCGCTGCATGCTTGTGCGATGTGGAATCCATTATGGTCTGTCACTGGGTCTCTGCACACCTTTGTTAGATATGAAAAGAATGTCAAGTCCCAACCTCCTTTATGTGGCTGTTCCTCAGGTTGCAGTGAGCACTCTTAAGGGACAAGTTGAAGTAATCGTCTTTGACAAAGAGCAACTTGCTGCTACTCAGTATAAAAAGGACAACTTCCCTTAGGTTCAGTGGAGGGCCATGACATATGGCCATGTCATATGGCAGACACCATCTTGACAAAGGTGTGCCACCATGGCAAGCTTTGCAGGTCAAAGAGGAGTCCACGGAGGTGCCAGGCTCACGTGTAACAATCCCTGCCTGCAAATACTAATCTAATTCTTCCCGAGTCAGCATTAACTCATCTCAAAGCTACAGTCACCTCTCTTGAAGTCCTCACCATCTCGGCGCTGTTACACTGAATGAACATTCGTGTTGCTGAGGACAAACTGCTTCTGGAGTATAGCAGCCCTCTTGTCAGAACGAGGGAGAACTTTTTCATAGAGTTAGCTGAGCAGAGACCGTGTGATGGTCATTTGCAAGAAACTGTTGACTTCACAATGAGTTCACTTTACTAAAAAGAATACTTTCTTGAAATAATGTTCTGTTTTAATAACTTGACCCATTCTTGAAACCCAGAGCAATATGATGTCACAGATATATAGTAAAGCAAAGTCCAGTGCAAGCTTCCACATAGGGTATTAATTACAAGGGGAGTAATTCCAGTTATAGTAAATAATTTTAAGATATTTATAGTAACAAATACTGTAATAAAAAGCCGTGTTAATCACTCGTATCTACTGTTTTGGAGTATGTTTGATTAGGGACAACAGCTTGAATTTCTCCCTTTTTCTTTATCCTCCTTCTCTTCCTCCCTCCCTCCCTTCTTTCCTTTCTTCCTTTCTTTCTTTCCTTCCTTCCTTTCTGCAAAATTGGGAATTGAACTCAGGACCTTCACACTGATCTATAACCTCAACTGTTTTTAAGATTTTTAAATTTTAAGGCAGTGTTGCTAAGTAACCCAGGGTGGGCTTGAACTTGCGATTCTCCTGCCTCCCAGTGTGATAGGATTGCAGGCGTACAGCACCACACTGGGCTCACGGCTTGAATTTCTTTAAAAAAAAACTATACCACTCTGATATATTTAGATTTTTAATGGAATTCTTGTACATATTTCATTTTAGAATTGGCGTGATTTGGATGCAAGAATCACAGATACGGCAAATGAGTCAAAAGATAATGTCAAATATTTGTACACTCTGGAAAAAGTATGCCAGCCTCTCTATAACTATGATCTCGTAAGTATCTTTCTTAAAAAGTACAGTTTTAAAAATTGACTTGTATAATTAATTCCCTTTAAAATAACTTTCACATGTACATATTGGGAAAAGCACACATTGCCAAAAGATTATTTATTCTATTGTATACTTTTAATGAATTATAAACTGTATCTGATATTGTAACCCATGTTTAAACGTATAGCATAATTATAAGCATGGCTTCATTTGTGAATTAAGCGAGTTGAACATGTTACTTTATCCATTGCTTCGTAATGAATGACTCCAGGACCAAGTGGCTGAACACAATGAGCGTTCGTCATGTTGGTTTCTGTGCATCTGGAATCTGGACGCTGCATGGCTGAGGTTTATAATATCTTAGGTATTGTATTAAAATAACATATTCATCACTCGTGGTTTTAGAGGCCAGACGTCCAGCTGAAGTGGGCTGCTTCCCAGGCTCTTGTGAGGTTGCAGACAGATCACTAGTTGGGACTGCAGGCCCATCACACGGGGAGGCTGCCTGGGGTGCGTCTGTGCCTGCTCTTTCGCGTGGCTCTTGGCAAATCTCTGTCCCTAGCCACACAGTGCTCACCATGCTGCAACTCACCGCCCCCAGGACAGGTGAGCTCACAGTGAGCAATGCAGCCTGTCCAATTTGGAAGCTGCCATCTTTTTGTAACTTAATTCAAAGGGGCATCTCTTCCTTTCTGCTGCATTCTGATTACTGTAAATGAGTCAGGAAGTCTCACCCACACTTCGGAAGGAGTTGCTGACATGAGGCCTTGAATCCTATGAGGATAAGCACCATTGGTGCCAACATGGAAGCTGCCCACCACTGTAGGTTTTTCCCAGTTCATAGAGTAGCGACCCAGAACTCATCCTAGAGTAGAGACTTTGCTAGCATTTTAGCCAAGCCGTGATGCAGGGCACCCCATCTTCAAATTTCTAGCCTAAAACTTTTCACATAGTATTTCCAGAGTTCCTTTAAAGAAAGTGATTTAAAGCTACCTCCCCGCAAGATCTCACTATGTATTGAGTTGCCCAGATGGGGCTTGAACTTGCCACTTCTTGTTTCAGCCTCTGGCGTGCTGGGATTACAGGTGTGTGCCACTTTGCATGGCCAGCTGTATATTTAGTGATATTCACAAATGCGAGAACCTCTGGCCTTTGGTTCTAGGCACTGTGCTATGCAATTTAATTATGCTTTCATTCTCAGTGCAAAACAACATTCATTTTTTAGGCTAGGAAACTGAGTTTGAGCACTTCTTTCTTTTCTTTCAGTTTTTTGAGATAGGGTCTCGCTTTATAGTTCAGGCTGGCCTTTACCGCCCTATGTAGCCCAGGCCAGCCTTGAACTCATCGTAGTCCTCCTCCCTCCCAAGTGCTGTGATTACAGGCGTGAACCACCAAGCCTGGATTGAGCTTTTCTACAGGACCAAATTTGGATATGGTTCTTTCTGGTAGTAGGGGTTGTATTTTTTTCCCAATCACTGGGTTGTTCTTAACTTAATTCCAAACTAGCAGTGTTAATGTCTGCCATCCGCATTCAGCATCCCTCGTTCTGAGTGTCGGAGTGATGGTGAGACATTCCACGTCGTTGGCAGCATTGCCCAGGTGGTTTGAGTGACCATATGCCCTGGGTAAATGTTGATTCTAGTGGCAGGGGAAGGGGAGGAAGCGTGGCCTCTGTCATGCCAATCTGGAGTTACAGGGGAAGGTTCTGGGCAGTTCATACCCATCCCAGGAGGACATCAGTAGCCCAGAAGTTTAATGTGAGGAGGAAGAAAGAGTATATATAGTTTGAGAGCCCTGCACAGGCACAGTTCTTTTATTTTTTTAGGTTTTTTGAGACACGGTCTCGCTTTGTAGTTCAGACTGGTCTTGAACCCACTATGCACACCCAGCATTGTGCTAAGTGGTACTGATTGCTTGTAGGCACGAGTCTCTGTGCCTGATATTGTTGTACGTGGTTACCAGGGATCAAACCCAGGCCGTTGTGCTTGCAAGACAGGTGCTGGAACCACTGAGCTAAATCCTTGGCCCACAGGCACAGTTTTTCTGCCATGTGGGAATCCATGTGCCACCATGAGGGGGACAGGAAGACTGTTCAGAGTCAGGATATTTCAGCTGATTCCTTAAAGAAAGGGTGTACTTTATTTAAAACTTACATGAATAGTGTTATTGTTTGCAAAGAATTGTGACTCTCTTCAACTTTACTCTCTGCTCACTCCTACCTCCTGGAGTTCTGTTGGGAACCTTCTTCAGATCTGTTTTACACGTGATCGGTACTGTCACTTCTGCGGCGTTCCTGTGTATGTGGCCAGGAGTAAAGCAGACCAGATTGTATGGTATTGGAGAAACAGGGTTAGTGCTCGGCTTCCACAGTCATGCAGTTGCTTGATCCTCCAGCTTTCCAGCCCAAGCAGTTACAATTCATGTCAAAGAAAAATTAAGACAAGCACGTGTCCAAGCATCTGGGGTTCCTCACAAGAGTTGAAGCTGCAAATATGAAATGCGCATACACCTCAAACCTACTCTAGGAGTGCCTGCAAGCAGCTCTCATTGTAGAAATAAGAGATGTGACACTAGAATAAAGCGAACAGCAACACTTGTCAAATCTGTTGATGGATATAGGTGGTCATTAAACTAATCTTTATACTGTTCTATATATTTAAGGCTTTTTTATTGTAAAAAGTAAAAGTGGAAAAAAGATATAATGCTTTTTTTTGGCAGGGGCGTTGAATTGTAAGGTATACTGATTTCAACTTCTTCCCTCAAACGACTTGCTGAATTCATATAATTTAAAAATCATGCAGTTTTAGTATCTTTTTATCTTAGTAATTTTAGAAAACTTTGTTCAACTGCTCTCCCTTATTATTATTATTTTGTTGTTCAACTTTTCACAGTTTCTGACGTAGGAAGGCTTTAGCCATTACCTTTTGAAATGACAAATACTAATAGCAAGTCATATAATTGCTTCCCACTCATACACCCACAATTGCTGTAGACTCAAAAATTCTTTCTCCTTCATTTTCTTCATTATCATTAAACATAACCATCAATTGCTACTTAGTTTGTAACACTCATTTGGGCAGATATGCAAAAGATTTCACTGGGCGCAGTGGTGCTCACCTGCCACACCCCCACTTGGGAGGTTGAGCCAGGAGCATCTGGAGCTTGAAGTCAGCCTGTGCCAATAGTGTGCCCCTGGCTCAGAATAAAATTTAAAAAGGATTTGGGTGTGTGTAGCTGAGCGACAGAGTTCTTGCCTAGGATATTTGAGACTCTGGGTTTAATTCCTTTTATTCCCCCCAAAATAAAACAAAAATTATGATTCCTGCTTCCATTTCTGGTTCATAATTTTTTTTTTTTGGCAGTACTGGGGATCGAACTGGTTCATACATTTTATATATGCTACATTTCTGTCATGCTGGCATTATACTTTGGCACATCTTCTATAGTGCTTTTCACATATAAAATATCTGAACACTGTGCATGAGTGGGTAAGAACTGAGCTCTCAAGAAGCTGTTATCAATAATGACGGGTCAAATTTGAATGAAAGGCGTTTTCCTGAGGGATCAATTTCATGCCCTCCCTGAACCCTTTTCCTTGCAGTTAGAAGTGCTTTGTACGGTTTATTTGGCAAGGGTATAATTTTATTAAGATCTTTTTGGCTAACTCTAAGACATAATCAGGATGCTGACACATAAGGTCCGCTATAAAATAATGATGTTGATTTCCGTAAGCCTCATGGAATTGGTGTAATTATTTTAGTTATCTTTTTTTTACTGTAAGTAAACTACTTCATCCCTCAAAGTGCCTGTTTCTTTATCTTGACAAGAAGCAGATTTAACTGTTGATCTGTGAAGTTGCTTTCACCTCTAAAATTTTGTTTTTAAATAAAGTTTTCAGTTCCTTTTTATAAAACAGTTGCAGTGATAATGCAAAATTCTCTTCACTCAGTTTCTCCTGGTAACACATTCTATCACTTGGGTTATGTTTATCAAAGCGAATGTTCTTTTTTCTGCTCCGGCATCCAGGCTAGAATATCATTTGCACTTTGTAAACTTTCACTTACAGATGAAAACGTTACAGCATTTTGTGTATGTTTAGTTCTGAATGTTATAGAAAGTATTGATTATTAATACTGTAAATATGCAGTGGAATTTACTTGATATATTTTTACTTTAGGTGTCCATGGCACATGGAATACAAAATTTGATTAATGCCATCAAAATGATTCACAGTGTGTCGAGGTACTATAATACCTCAGAGAGAATGACCTCCCTGTTTATCAAGGTGGGTAAATAAGGGAAGAAACCCACAGTGGAATCTCCTGAAAACACTAAAAATTCTTTCCTGTATAGCCAGGGCAAAGAATTGAGAAGTTTGGTATTTTCAAAATGCTGGGTTTTAATACCTCTCATGGAGAAGAAAAGGATGGTGTTGATCAGAGTTGATTGTACTGAACGGAAGGAGTAATGGGCACCCTTCTCCTTGTCAGGGATCAGCCCCATCTGGAGCTGTTTTCTGTCTTATTCTTTAAATACTTGTGATTCACCTGCAGAGATAGGATTGCGTTCACTGTGAATGCTTCCCGCCAGCACTGTGGTATGTGTAAAACCTTTCTGTGTTATGCTATACGGTTCATTATTTTCAAGAAATTGAAAAACTACCCAATCAAAACATTCATAGAATGTTTTGTAAATGAGTCAAGAAGAACTGAAATTATAAAGTCTCATTTCCTTTTTTTCACAAGAAAGCAAAAAATGGTCTCAATCACACATCTATGCCCTAAATAAGAGGAGAATGTTGGTATTTTTCTTGTGTATGTGTTTTCCTCCTCTTTTCCAAAATATGTCTCATGTGAAACCATTGTATAGTTATATTTATTAACATCTTTCAACATTTTGAATGAACACATATTCAGACAAAAGTGTACGTATTGCTAGTTGCTTTATCACCATTATTTTGTGATATCCACATGCTCTCCTTCTTGGATTCACTATCTTTTGCTGAAATATTTTCAAGTAATTATTTCCAGGGAGGCATATGAATGGTGGTGAACAATCTTAATTCCTATGTGTACAGGAATAGCTTATTGTTGTCCACCTCACTCATATACCAGTTTGACTGTGATTCTAAGTTCAATATTATTTTCTCCTAGAGCTTTGAATATTGCTCACTCATGGTCTAGTATCCAGTTTTGTTTATGAGAAATTAGGTAATTTCCTTTTGTAAGTAACTTGTTTTATTCTCTGGAAGCTTTTAGGATTTGTTCTTTATCCTCCAACTTCTAAAATTTCAGACGTGATCCTTTTTACATTTATCTTATTCTGTACTCATTGGGTTGTTGTAGCCTAAAAATTTGTTATCTCTTTCTGTTCTTGGGAAATTTTCATCTTTTGCTTTGGTTATTTCTTACCCAATTTTTCAACTGAATATAACATCCGTTTCTCTTGACAATACTGTCTTCTCCCAGCCTTGTCCTTTGAATTTTAAGCTCGTCTATTCTATTTGTTCTTTATTTGTGGACCAATTGATGGTCAGAACATCAGTAGAATTTTTCTTTAATTTGGACCACAAAAATTCTGTTTCCATGTTCTCCAGATTTTTCTTCATATATGCAAAAATCCTCTCATATATTTCATGAATAATTTAATTAAGGGAAATATTGTAAAAGACTTCATATATGCCTTCTCCTTTTCCTCTTTTTATTGATTTTAATGTCCGTTACTGTTTTCTTCAGTTGTTTGGCGATTCTTTATATGTTTGAGACTCCTGATTTGTCTGTACTGTTTACTGTCATTTGTCTTTTGTGGGGCTAGGAGATATAACAAACTGTTGGGGGTACTACAGAGATATTCCTTTTTCCCTGCTGTGCCCATCTGGGGTGCAGCAGCTACTTGGGGGCATGGCTCCAACTCTCCAGGGTTGTGGTCCAGGCTTATATCTTTTCCCTTTCAACAGATGTCACTGTCTCTTGCTAAACAGGTTGCTCCTAATTCAGTGTACAGGATCACAACTAAGGGTGACCTCGTATTGTCACCCCTCTTGAAAGTTTGCCAGAACCATTTCAACTTCGTAGTAACCTTTTCCAGATCTGGGTTCTGCTCTTGTCTAGTTGTCCCTGCTCCGCCTGCACATCTGGTTCTGTGTATGCTCTGATCTTTTGCGTTTTCACATCGGTTTTCAGCCTCAGCCTGCTCTCTTGTCTTCTGACCACAACGCAGCCATTCATTGTTTCTTCACTATGTTGGGACATGTGAAAGATGTCTTCATGTTGAAGTATGGTAAGGAATCACCCTTCATGTGGAGACTCACGCCCAGCAGCAACCAGTACCACATACCACAGTGCTGGGCGTGGTGGCTCACGCCTGTAATCCCAGCACTGGGGAGGCAGAGGCAGGAGGATTGTGATGTGAGTTGGAGGCTGAGCTCAGGGCCAGCCTGAACCACAAAGCGAGACCCTGTCTCCAAAAACCTAAAAAAAAAAAAGAATCACCCTTCAACTAGTCAGAACCTAATAAGAGAACAAGATGGGTGGAAAATGTAATTTCCTTTGAAATTTATGGCTCCAGTGACCTTATCTTAAATGTGGTAGGTGTATGTGACTTTGGGTTTTCTTCGCTTTGACTGGAATATATATTTGTTCAATTTTTGTATTCTGTAATTCATTCACTTCCTAAGTTTACAATTTATCCTGTTCTCATGCTTGGAATTTAGCACTTATGAGTTTTATTTCTCTTTGTGCCTGTAGTTATTTTATATCTACATTTATTTTAGGTAACAAATCAAATGGTGACAGCGTGTAAAGCGTACATAACTGATGGAGGACTAAACCATGTTTGGGATCAGGAAACTCCAGTGGTACTAAAAAAAATTCAGGTTTGTAAACATGTCTTTATTTTCATAAAGTAAAAAACCTTCACCGTCTGGCCCAATTTTGTTTACTTGGTTCATTCAGAAAACGTATTAAGTTTGAAAAAATTTCATACAAAGTAGAGTGAGAATATAAAAAGAATGTCATTTATATTACCTACTTCCCTTTATCACAATGCTCCTTTGAGGATATAGTTTAATTCTTATTTTTCCATATAGTTTGTATTTCAGACTACTTTTGTGTGTCGTTTCATAAATTCTCCCCGTGGATATAGGGGTAATAGATGCAACTTCCAAACTTCCTAGGTGTGTGAAACTTAAGTTTGTGTTCTCTAAAATCGAAGAATGAATTCTAGGATCGACAGAAGAGTAGGGCAGGTTTTATTGAGAGACAGCTTCTGCCTGTGAGAGAAAGAAGAGGGGCCCGGAAGTGGGTTGCCCCCCCCGCCTCACTTCCGAGAAATTTTTGTGGAGCAAAGCCGTGAAGTGGAGCAGGATCAAAACTATCATAAGCCAGAGACATTACGAGTACAGTTGCTTAGGTAATACTGGTCCAATAAAAAATCCCAAGGAGGACCAAACCAGGATCAACCGTAGATTACAGTGAGTGTATATTCAGTGGGAAAGCAAGTCATGCAGCAAGTGTATTAGGACTTAAGTCAGGGATCTTGCCTGGAAAGGCTGGGTTAAGACCTTGGTCCTCCACCCCGGTGACTGATACCTATTTAGAATATTAGTCGTTACTATTTATGATATAAGGGTGTGGTAGTTTCCTCTCCTTTTACAATGCTGGGCTTTAGAGAATGTGTCTAGATCGTCCTCTGTGTTGCCTTCTTGGTTCTCCTCCATGTTGGCCCCTTGCAGGGTGAGCCTGTCTAACTACCTACAAGATACCTAATTAACTTTCCTGTCTGCAATACTTCCATTCCAGCCTCTGTTAATGTAATTTAATTATTACCCACCTTATTGGAATTGCTTTACATCCTGACCTAGAGTCATAGTTGGCATCATGATTTTGATCCTCTTTTGGAAGAGAATGTTTATAAGATTTCATCTAGTTAGTGTGATGCTTTCAGAAGAAAGATGAGCTGAAACAGCAGTGCCTGTGGCAAGGCTTTATTAGAGGTAAAAGCTACCGGTCCGTCCTGAACAAAGGCGAGAGCAACAGTGCTGGGAAGTTCACTGGTAACTTCAGGCAGGGAGAACATTGTGCTAGATTGGGAGTGGCTCAGCTTGGGTGGTCGGCTAAGGGGGCTTGTTGATAGGCTGCCCTTTAGTACATGTGGATTGCTCAGTTAGGTTTCGTTTCTCTAAGTGAGATAAGTTTTGTGCTCCCCCCAACCTCATTTACAGAAAAAGAAGCCATTTTAGATCTGGCACAGTTTAGGGATCATTTTGCACGATGGTGAGGTAACAGTTTTTGGTGACGGTAACAGTTTTTGTACGTTTTAAGTATGTCTTCAATCAGATTTATTTTAATCCCGAGTTTTTAAAAAGTTATGAATATGCATTAAAATATTTGTTTTCCTACACATATTTGTTGTAGGGTTTATGCAGTTTCCTGCTGTACCTTGTTAATGTGATAGATGGAATCTTAGGTTTTCTAAAATTAAACTATCCTGACATTCTTGGGATAGACTCAACTTGGTCGTGGCATATTTTCAAAATCATTCTTAAATTCAATTAGCTACACTTTTTTTTGGTAACTATTTAGAGGGAGGAAGCACATAATTTTTGTTTCTTATGCAGCTGTTGTCAGTATTTTGGCCCTCAGGAGTCAAAATGAGTGAGGAGTAGCTAGGTGAGGGGCATTTTCCTCCTCTGATTTCTATAAAAGATCTATAAAATTAAAGTGATCTGTGCTTTGAAAGCTCAAGAGAAGGGAAGACTCCCTCCAGAAGTGGTTATTAGACCCTGAACATGTGGGGCCTCTTGGTCTCTGTAGCACTTAGGAGCACAGCTCTGACAGCGAGATGGAGGTGGAAAGGACTCTCCATCCATGCCACCATCCTCCAGCTCCACACCAAGATGGAAGTTGCTGCACTTGAGAGGCCTTGCACAGCTGTCTCCCTCTTCGGACTTCTGAAAGGAAGGAGGCCAATGATGAATTGCAATTAGGGGAATTTCTTGTGCTGAAGAGGCTTGGTCCTGAGTACGGGGAGAAGCAGGCTTGTAATGCCATTCTTGGCCATGCAAACTAAAAGCTACACCGAGGCAGATCAAAGCAGTTCCTCAAGCAATAATTTCAACACATCACAAAAAGTAGCTGCTGAACCAGTTTAAAAAAGAGAATAATGATTACTTGCCTTGCATGTAAAGCATATGAAATGTTTGATCCAGTAGACAGAGGAGTGCTTATCATATTGATCCTACATTTTTGATAACTCGGTTCCTTCTAAAAGTGAAAATGTCTTTGAAATGTTTTTCCCAGGGTTGAGAGGTGGTTTAAAAAAAAGAAGGGGTGCCTAAATTTTGGTGATGTAAATTTATAATTTTATATCTCTAGAATAGTTTTTATTCTTGGAGAGAATTTTCTTGTATAAAGCAGAAGAAAAAACAGAGAATGTCATGATAATTGGAAGGGATTAAAAAACAGAAGAGATTAACAAGAAGGAGAAAAGAATGAGTAAGAATATTGGTTGAGACTACAGAGAGCTTTAAAAAAATTCAAAGAAAGGCCAGGAAAGAAGCAGAGAAGAAAATAAAAGCAGGAGCAAAATGGAAGAACCAGGAAGCTAAAGAAAAACAAGACAAGTGGAATTAGAATCTAGTGAAGGAGACAGAAGAGGAATTTAGACAACAAGCATTCCTAGCAGCAAGAGAAGATAACTAGGAAAGGCTCATTGAAAAAGAAAGGCAAGAACTTTGACATTCAAAGAAGACTTGGACTTTGTTTAGTCCTCCGACTTTGAGAGGAGTGGATTAAAATGGCGGAAGAAATGGAGTTTGC
>PVIR01033689.1:0-17622 GCA_004026965.1 Petromus typicus
TCTTCTGCTCTCTAGTCTTTCTTGTTCCTTTTCGTACCGGGGAAAGAATTCAGGACCTAGCACTTGCCCAGCAGGTGCTGCGCAGCTGAGCAGCACTCCCAGCTCTTGTCCCTTTCCAAGGCCACAGCCTTTCCAGGAATTTGGAGAACTGATCGGTTTTTTTACAACCCTTTTCTACTCAATCAGTCAAAAGTGCCTCAATTGCTGCAGTTAAATACCATAAGGCATTCAATAAATAACTAAGATTAAATGACATACTTCATCAAATGTTTTTACTTCAGTATTTGATTGTCCTTTTACATAATATGTCACTATGGTCTTAAGTGATACCTATTTGATACCTAATAGTATTCTCTAGCAACAATAATGGGAAAAAAGACTTCAGATCAGGTCTGTTTACTTTTTCAAAACAATACAAACAAATATAAGAGTCATTCAATGATCATCTTACTGAGGTTCAAAATAAAACATTAAGATTTATTACCTGTCGGGTATACCCAGCCTCTTGACACTTCTATAAACAGAAAGAGTATTTGCAACATGTCGATAATTAAACCAGAATCGGGATGTACAAACCTGAAGTATCAAAACAAAAATATGACTTTTATAAATCAAAATATGCTATGCAGTTATAGAATTCTTTCATGAAATGCGACATAGAAATCCCTTCAGAGTTTGAGACTTAAAATAGCAAAGAATATAAAGAACTATCAATAAAATCAAGCTCTACAAAGTGAAGTCTTTATAACTAATATTAAATTCAAAAAACCATCTTCAGAAAAAACAAATTGGAGGAGGCATTTAATCCAATATTGGACCAATTTAGTTTCTCTCAATTTCTGTGATTCCATATGAGTCTTATTTCTAAAATTAAATTCCTTAGAATCACAAGACATTGCTCATAAGCTAGAGAAGAAAACTAGCAACTCTGAGTTATGTACTATCCATTTAATCTTATTTTCTTAGTTATGAGTAATACAGAACACAGACTAAAGCATAACTTATAAAACAGTGTTTTATGTACATTAAAAATACACTATATAAAGCTACTGAACTGAGCAGAAAACTAGAAATAATTTTTACCAAATTTTACACTTTAAAAAAAAGATAGCCAACAGTAACATAAAAGGGCTAGAAAAATCTAACTCTCTGCTTTAAAAATCAATTTACTGGAAAACTCTTAGGTAAACAGACTTCAGGCTTGGTGGCAGGATGTCCCTCTTCTAACTGCACCTATGTCCCAGGATGACAATTTTGAGATGGTATAAATGCTCTTACCCCTGCCAAATAAAAAGGAACTATGTGATTTTTTTATTAAAGTGAGTTTTAATCCTAGATCTAATAAGGAAAAGATTAAAATTTTGAGCCACATAACAATATTAAACTTCATATGTCAAAAATAGCATTAAATCCTAACAAAGGAAAAGCTCAAAAAATAAGTGAAACATCTGATTATCTTAATTATAAGTCAACAGGAAAAAAGGACTATATTTAAATGGGTAAGGGTAAGAATAAGTACATTAGAACAGAAGTGTTACAAATGGACAACAAAACCAGGTATAATGATGCAGACCTATTATCCCAGCACTTTGAGTGCTCACAAGTTCAAGCCCAGCCTAGGCAACTTAACAACATCTTGTAGAATAAAATCAAATAGGACTATGAAACTCTTAAAATTGCTCCCTCGACCCTAGCCATACTTTGGAAACCACATATCAGACTGATGCATATAAAAAGTCTGACAATTCATCATAGTGTCAAAGGTGTGAGGAAATATGTACAGTACTCATAGCTTACTGATAAATGTAAATTAATGGAAACCTAAGAGGATAACTTACAGTACATATGAAGTTTGAAAAAATAACTGTCTTTTTTTCATTTACCTCAAACAAGTATGCAAAAATACATGCTTGAGGGTTTTCACTATAACACTGCCCAAATTAGCAAAAATGAAAATCAAAAAGCTGGAAGCCAGATCACTGCCAGAAAATCTAGTAAAATATATCTATATGTCCTCTAACTAGAAACAGAAAAAAAATCTGAATTAATCATATAAAAACCAGTGTTTTCAGTGTGCTTTCTGCATATATAAAAACCTTTTTGCATCGATGATGTTATTAAAGAACATGAACCTAACAAATTGACCTCATTTTCACAAGCAACTTATTACACAGAAAATTAAGGCAAGCAAATATAAGCTACCAGGAAATACCAACTTAATATTAAGTTATCCGATATTCACCAAATGGAATTTTAAAATGCAAGTTGTAAAAGGGACACATGACATGGTCCATTGGTCTTCTGAGAAGAGGGAAAAAGCAGACACAGATGTGATTATACCCACTGGAAATGTCTGACAAGATATTCAAGAAACTGATAACAGTAATTATCCTTGGAGCATAAAAATGAAGGCCAAAGTGGGAGTGATAACTTTGCAGTTGATTGCTTTCCTTGCTGCAATTTTGCTGTCCACCCATAAATATGGGTTACCTTATATCATTTTTATTCAACACAGCAAAAATGTTTAAACAAAACAGATTAGAAACCAAATGGAACCCAATTTTCCTTCTGTCTCCCTCTGTTGGCAAGTTTCCTTAGAGAATAAAGGGCCCTTTTACTCCTCTCTGGTCATCTTATCAAGACTAAATCAAATTAATTCAAACTGGGGAGAAATTTAGATTGTTAAAAAATCTAAACTGCCTAACACTGAAAGAATGCATGTTTTAGACTTTAGATTACACCTGGTCAAATTTCATAAGTTTCTATTTTAAAAGCCCAATTTTTTCAAGTTTCACTGTACAGTACTAAGTTTAATGTAAAAATATGGGGCAAAAAATAAAATCCGCAGCTGTTGTGAAATTGCAGTAATAGCCCTTCCTCACCCTGTACTTCATCTGGAACAGGGGTTACTGAAGTGGAAAGCAGCTTGGTGAGAGGCTTCCCAGACAAAGGAGGCTTTAATATGCATGGAGCAGGAGCTGACAGGGCTCAGGTGTATAAAAGGGGCCCTCTGACAACTGCTAAGTTGCACATAGGCAGTTACTCCTTCCTCTCAGAACTCTACAGAGACTATCATGCAGCCCTTATCATGCAGAAAATTCACTCTTTCAAGTTAATGGATCACGGCCTGGCTCCTCATCATTTTCCTCACTTTAATCAGCCCCTGAAAACCTCTGTCCTAACTTTAAGCAGCTTTTGTTCCATTCCTTCACAACCTCTCTTGGGGGGAACTGTATATAGAATAAGAAAAGGAGATATGAACCTATCTTATATCATTATAACTTAAACTCAATACAACTATATTTAAAACCAACATGTACAGCAACTGCACCACTTCTAGCAATGTAGAGATAACAATATGCTTTTATGAAACAATTCACAATAAACTAATAAAGCTTCAAAAATTCTGCCAATCTACCTTTGGTTTTAATAAGGTTCATTATGGTCTTACCTGTTCATCTTGCCCTTTTTTTAGTCTAATTCCCCTACCTGCTTTCTCTACTCTTCCCCTATATTCCTACAACCCATACCTTCCAGTTTTCTTCTTTTCTAGCAGGAGTTAATATCAGCTTCCTTCTCTGTCTCTTTGAACTTACACTTCATTTCCGTCTTTCTTTTTTCCTGTTGACTCTTACTATCTCCTTTGAATGTCAGCCCTAGATTTTGTGTGTTGAAAACTTACTCCTCGGCTTTGCACACTGATGGTACTCGGAGGTATGAGCTGTGAGAGGAAAGTAGGAAGAGAGGATGTCATCGGGAGGGAGCCCCTGAAGGCATCAGAGGCTTCATAAGAAAACTAACCTAGAAAACTTGCTGTGTCTCGCACGGGGATGCTCTCCCATCTCAGTGCAGCAAGAAGGCTCAGATCCGGAGCAGGACAGACGCCAGGGACATGCTCTTGGGTTTCCTCAATTCTAAATAAACCTCTACTCTTTATAAACTGCCTAGGCTTAGGTAGCATGTTGATAATCATGGAAAACAGAGTCGGACAACCAGCCCTTTTGTATGTTTTTTTCACTGAATTAAATTTCTTCTGTCTTCTAATCATGTATATCATTAAGTAGAACCCTAACAGTTAAACTATCATACAAATATAAGAAAAGTAAAAACAAAACTGTTTAAATCTAGACAAATTAAAGATGTTAATTCATGCCAAGGGGAGAAAAAGTCAGGAAAAAAAAAAAAAACAGGGCAATAAGCCTGTCAGGGTTGCAATAGTGTAAATGACAATAAAATTTCATTCGCTGCCCAGAAGTCATGAAAGAATTAATAATGCATAGCTGACTTGAATGTAGAAAAAGAAACAGTTTTTCTGGAGGCTGATCATGTTCTGTGACTTCGTATTTTTATGTGTGGGAATTTATATTAAAGAGAAAATTAAATAAGTTCACAAAAAATGTATGTGTGATATTCAAAACAGTCATGCCTAAAATAATAAAAAGTTTAGAATCCAAATTTCATGAACTGTAGATTAAGGTACATGTCTTCTGGGAGGGACCCCCTGAGGGCATCAGGGGCTTTATAAGAAAAGAGAATTAACCTAGAAAACTTGCTGTGTCTCACACGGGGATGCTTGTGGAAATTATATATCTAAACCTCTGCCAGTAGGAAAAGAATCTCAAGACATCCTAAGACATTGGAAAACAATAGGTATAATTATCTCAGGTGAATAAAATCACACGTCTAACTTTATAGCTTTCTTCTTTATATAAAGAGCCAGAAAGTCACCAAACTATGGGCTTTAGAATGTGAGACTTAAGACAGCTCCGTCTTTTTTATTTGAGGTGAAATTCATATTTGATTGATCTGTCTTCTTTTAAAACTTTCTGAATAATATGGATTTCCTACAATTATAATTTGTTATTTTTATAAATACAAAAAACAATTATATGAGTAAACTAGCCTAAGGAAAATCTATAAACTAAGATAAATACAATATGAATAAGATATAGTTACTCATTTACAACATTAAATAGTTCTACATTTTAAAATATGTTTCTTTAAACACAGTGCCCCTAATTTACCATTATGTTTATTTAGATGTTAAATTTTTTCTGTTTTGCTTTGTTTTGAGATAGGATCTTGCTATGTATTCCAGGACGGCTTTGAGCTCACTAAATAGCCCAGGCTGGCTTCAAACTCACAATCTGGCTTCAAACTCACAATGATCCTCCTGTCTCACCTTCCCAAAGAGGGGAATTACTAACATGCACCACCACATACAGCTCTTATATTTATTTATAGAGTGCCACTTGACAAATAAACAAAGGGAAAGGAATATTGTTAAAATTTTATTCCTTGACATGGTCAATTTAAAACATAGCCAAATCAAAGTGAGTTTATGTTAAAAATGTGACAAAAAATTTTATTTTCAAATATTTGATTCATGTAAAAATTTTCAGATACATATTAATATAAGCAGCAAGATATATCTTTATAAAATATACTTACCAAAACAGCCCAGTTGTTTGTATGACCACTTCTAAAAAATTGTTCCGCTTGATCCTAGTCAAATAAAAGTAAAATGATTACCAAAAAACCAGTTTCCCAAAGTAAAGACAGATAAGGACAATTAAGATTCAGTTACATTTATAAAGATACTAGTATTTGATCTTTTGAACAAACTTAAAGTGAAAGATACAATATTGTAAGAAAGAAAAAAAAAAGAGAAAAGAAAGCCTGAACTAGAAAATCAGAGATGTTAGTTTCCATCTTAATCATGAAGCTATGACTAAACAGAGCAACCATAACTGACATGTGGTACGATTCTTGCTTGGTGGTATGACACTTGCCTAGCATGCACCAGGCCCTGGATTGAGGACAAGGGTCTAACTTGCTCATGACTCTTTCTGTGCAAAATGAAAGCAATGTCAACCCTACATCACAGTGTCATCCACAGGTCTGCAAAGATATGTGTGGAAAGCTTTAAAAAATTATTAAGTGTCGGGCCAGGGAGTTAGCTCAGTGGTTCCGGTGCCTGTCTTGCAAGCGCAAGGATCCAGGTTCGTTCCCCGGTAACCACATACAATACTGGGCGTGGAGACTCACGCCCAGCAGCAACCAGTACCACAACCAGTACCAGTACCAGTGCCGGGCATGGTGGCTCACGCCTGTAATCCCAGCACTCAGGAGGCAGAGGCAAGAGGATTGCTGTGAGGTAAGTTGGAGGCTGAGCTCAGGGCCAGCCTGAACCACAAAGCATGACCTTGTCTCAAAAAAAAAAAAAAAAAAAAAAAAAAAATTATTAAGTGTCATATAAACGAAAGCATAGTATATAGATTACAGGTCACTATTTCCTATCCCTCAATGGAGGACACAGTGTCTAGAAGTTTAACAGGCCATCATTTATACCTTAATCTTACCCACCATTTTCTTCACCATGACCTATTTTCTCTATTGTCTTTATTATCCTCTTACACTATATATCACTAACTTATTTACGATGTGTACCATTGTCTCTTCCCATGGGATATAAGGTTCAGAAGGACAAGGACATGCATTCAGTTACAGTGACTAATGTACTCCAAGTTGGGCACACAGTGGATTTTGAGTATTTTTTTAATGAACGGTTCTCATGTCATTATTGGCCATGGATAAAGCAAAAGTATCGCCTGGAAAACGGAAACCATACAGATGATGGGTTCAAAATAAGAAGGTATCAAGTAAACCCTGGGACACAAAGCTGTAAATCTCACAACTTCCTTCTAAACTGTACTTTCTCAATTCATCAAGCAATATCTTTTTGCAAGGAGAAAGATGAAAATGTTCATGCCAAGCACCTCTCAGAATTAACACTTCACTTTTTGTGAAATACTGTCACAAAGACAGTTTTTATTCCCATGAAATAAGACTTAGCTTGCTTCAACCAAAACAACACTACAGTTTCTCACAGAAGCCTTTTTAATCCTTTAATAATCATTGCTGCTGGCTTTCTAAAATCTTCACAATTATGCTAACTCGCTCTTAAGATTGGCCACACTTAAACATTAATAATCAGACAAATGTGCTGAAGCAGTCATAAAAACTCCTGACTTTTTTATGCTGGGCAATAGTATTAGAGGGATGTTCGTTTTTTAACATTTTATCTCAAATGCAGCCAAGTCTTCTGCACATACTTCTTATTTTCAATTCAGTCTTAAAATTGTGAATGACTTCTTTCATGTCATGATCC
This sequence comes from Petromus typicus, assembly GCA_004026965.1. Lineage (NCBI taxonomy): Eukaryota > Metazoa > Chordata > Mammalia > Rodentia > Petromuridae > Petromus > Petromus typicus. The sequence goes on from PVIR01033689.1 coordinate 7,172, forward strand.
CATGCATAAAAATTACTTTTCCTGAAAAATTTCAGTGTCCATTCCTACTATATGTTGGATGCTTAATCTGAACTCCATAATGTATCTGATTGAACATATTCTCCAGTATACTGTCATCCATTTTGGAAATCTGTTACAGTAAGTCTAGAATATATTTGTCATTTCCAGACACAAAAACTTCATCACCCCTTCTTAAAACCCAGTAAACATGTTTTTAACTATATATTAAAGTAACAACACATCTAAACCACAATTATCTCAGATCTGCTACCAAACAATATTAATTGCTAGAATAATGAGAATCCCTGGATTCAAATCTGGTTCTATTACTCGGTAGCTAAACAACTTATGAAAGCTAACTTTGCTATCCTTCCATTTCTCCATCTATAAAATAGCAATATTATCTGACTCACAGAATCCAGGAATAGTGAATGCCTAACAACTGCACAGCTATTTTAATTTTTTGACTAACAAAACTTCAGGAAATGTGAAAATTTTTTATATTCAAGTGCATCTTTCCTCCCCTCCAAGCCATTCTCAGTAGCTGCCTAGATGTTGAAGAAACAAAACATGCTACAGTGAGTAAAGTACTGACTTGGGTATTTGAAGACTTGTGCTAAAATCCAGCTGGGGTAAGCCACTTAGCTCTTCAGACTTGCCTTCTCAAGTAGAAAAATGAGGCCTGACCCAAACAATCTCTAATATATTTCCCAGCAAAATCAATATGTCATTAGGACCTCAGTGAAAAGTTTGAGATGGTAAAACTCTTTTGCTTATCTAGAAATCACAGTCACTATAAAGTTATTCATCTTCATATAATTAATGGATCATCCACTATGTGTCAGTTACTATGTAATGTACAGTGATATTCAAATGCCCTTTTCTCTCAAGAAGTCCAGAGTTTAGTAAATACAACAAGCATGCAAACACATTATAATACTCATAAAATTAACTTATCACATTCATTGGATATACGGGGCAGTCACTTCCCTATTTGGTCAGAATACTAAGATGGGCGAAAATTGTTGTAATACTTGACTTCAAAGAGGTTTCTAGCAGACATAAATTAAGTAAATAACACATTATAAATCCTGTAATAGAAATGCACCCAGTATTTTTTAAAAATATAACAAGAGCACCTGATTAAGATGCTTCCCCTCAATAACTGACATGAATTAAGACCCAAAAAATGAAAAAAAAAGAAAAAGAGAGCTGAAAAAATGTGAACCAATGGCAGAACAGAACGGAGAGATTTGAGAAATGGAAAGGAGTTTAGCATAAGCAGATATTTGAAAGGGTGAGTGACAGCACTGGAGATTCAGGCAAAGGGCTCTCTGAATCATAATAATCTATTGTTTATGTTTTGAGGAACATTAAGGTACATATGAGTGGCATGATCAAGATTTGCACTTTACACAGTTACTCTGGCTGCAACTCTGAGAACAGTCTGGAAAAAAGCATGACTCTGGGCAGACCAGTTGGGGAACTATTGCATCTTAAAGAGAGAGGTATTGGAGTAACAGTTAAATACATGGGTTATAATGAATGCTCTTTCAACTACTAAACTGGTGTAATTACTAACAAAGTATAACAACAAAGACAAAGGGAAGGTTCTGCTGAGGTTATGCTTTTACTCCATCTAATGACCGAAGAAACTGGAAGCATGACAGCAAGTAGGTAACTACACAAACAATAATGGTATCTAAAATAAAGTATGTAAAATAATCACTAGGATAAAGAAACCAGCAGAACTCCATGGTCAGTCTGTTTTCAACTGACAGCTTGATGTCCAATAGTCAAATCTCAAAGTACTGAAGGTGATGGAGGAAGATTTCCAGTACAGAATACTGGAAGAGTTGACAGGAACCTGATCATAATATTTAGACTTTATTCTATAAGCAATGGAGAAACGTTAAATTGGATTCAATCAAAATAACCTGATGGGGCTTATATTTTATGAAGACTACCATTAATATGAGGGTGTAGGGAAGCCTCCAGGAAATAAATTAATTCCAATGGTCTAGAAAAGAAATGAGCAAAGTATGGATTTAGCCAGTGAAACTGGAAAATAAAAGCACTTTTAATAGTCTAAAAGACCAAGTTTCATGATAATCATGATGTGGGATAAATAGTTTATTACACTCCAGATTTCTGGACTAGCCACAACACTTCTGGATTAGGAAATGCGGGAGAAAAAAAAAAATACTTGGTTCTTCACTTTATTAAGAAGATGGGATAAGCAAAAGATAATATTTCAGCTGGGGATTTCGCTCAAGTGGTACCACGCCTACCTTGGAAGCACAAGGACCTGAGTTCGATTCCCAGTTCCGGAAAAAACAAAAAGATAAAACTTCAAAAGCGAATTTTTAAATGTCTGCGACTATCAAGGCCTCTTAGCCAGCTGTATATATGAGTCTGAAAATAATGGTAAAGATCTAAATTACAGCACTGACGAATCATCAAGGCACAGGGAAGTGAAAGCGTTATAAAGAACCAAATGTCCTGTGGCGATGTTTAAAATAAGGAGAATCCTGTCTCAGAAAAGGAATGGGTTGAGGAAGCCCAGGACAAAACACCGTACCCATCCCACTGCTAACAAAAGAGGAGGATGGAAGTGCTGCACTTCGGGGGGGGAGGGGTGACATTTCACCTGCTGGTAGGACTACACAGGCGCAAGAGCAATGGTTCAGGTCCTCTCCGGATTCCAAGGATTTGCTCCTTTTAATTAGCGTTCTAAAAAGGCTGAAACAGGACGGTCAATCCTGCACTAGAGACACCCTTCCCACAGCAAAGCCCGAGTTAGGTTCATGGCTGCAGGCTTCCCTCCGCTGCTCACAACCACGACACAGCCATCTTCCCAGGGCTAAGTCGTCAAAAGAGCCTGACTCCTACCTCGATCAGACTAGCCGCCACGCTGCCGAAAGACAACAGCAAGAACGCTGCCAGGGTAGTCGCAGAGCAGCTAAAAAAATAAGGAGCAGCCATGTTTGCCGGCTTCAGACTTCCGGCACCTGGAGGGGGCGGAGCGACTGCCGTAAAGCAGCGCAGTGGTCGTCAGGTGCTTCCTTTCGCGACGTCATCGCCACCTTCTGGAGCCCCGCCTCCCGCCGGGTTGTGGAATGGGTCGCTTGGTTTTGGGTTTTCCGAGTAGCGGGAGAACTAACTTTCTATCCTTGACCGCATTTTTAGTTTTTAGAGTGTATAATAATACATTTTTAAAAATTGTGGAACCACAAGAGGAAAATCTATGTCTTTAGAAAGCTATTTCCCTTTTTGCGTAGTAATACCAGTTTGAATGTGGTGGTGGGAAAAACGAACTTTTTGTCACAAAAAATGATAAATTTACAGTGGAAATATGGGTAGGGGCTGCAACGTAGACTCCGGGTCTGTTACTAACAGGATATAAGCATAAAGGAGCTCCAATTTTTGTTTCTTTCGTTTATTCTATAATTTTGGAAATAAAACTATCTTAAAGAAAGATTACCTACCTGTCCCGCCATTCTCTTTCTATATACCCTCAACTTTAAATTGTACTTTTCACCTAAAATAATAAAAATGTTCCCATGTTTCATAATCTTCAAAATTGTATTTTATTTTATTTTTGCAGTCCTGGGGATCAGACTTGCACTTGCCAGATAGGGGCGGGACACCCCTGAACTACATCCCCAGGCCATAATCTTCACAATTTTTAACATTTAGTGGTAATATGATATTATTTTTGGCTTCAGCCCAGAGTCAATTGCCCCTCTACTGAGTAAAGCAACTCTTCTAAGTTTTACTATGAAAATAATACTTTGAAGAGTATCTTTGTGTACTGCCTGTATTAGATATCTGGATTTGTTTTCTTTGGATAATTTTCCAGGAAAGCAAATCTTAAGTCAAAACATTCAAAAATATTTTAATAGCTACCCAGGTGTTACATTCCAAAATTGTACAAACTTAGTGTTTTCAGAATGTGCAATTTAGCACAAACTTATGCCGTTTTAACCCTTAAATTCCTTGGTATAAAAATGTTAACCTCAATATTGTCAAACATATATATATATATATATATTCTTATGTTATATTTATGACACATTCATGATATATTTGAATCAATTGTTAATATGTAGGATAATTTGTGTCTTGCTTTTCTTTCATTATTTTAATAAGAATTATTTTATGACTTTAATACTGACATTATCAAAAAGTTTTGTTTAATAATGTTTCCCTTTACTAATTTAAAAATAATATTTGTGGACTATCTTTTTTTGTCTCTTTTCCTTTACAGCATTATTTCTTGCATTTATTTTTTATAGTTTGTTATGACTTAATTATTAATATTGGCAGCAGCAACTTTTCCTATATTGTTTTCATTTTAAAATGAGTGATTTAGCACCTTTCCATCAACTCTTGTCTTTAACTCTTGGATCAGAACACTCATTATAATGTTTTAAAAGTAGAATTCTATTTATCTTTGTTTGTCATTGCACCACTGGTTTGTTAAGTACAAGCTACAGGCAGCTTCATACCTAAATAAAAAATACTTCATACTAATTAAAGAACATAAGTTAAAACATGAAATAGTGTTGTTTATAATTTTCTTAGTCAAAGGTGTTAACTATAGTCTGTTTTTAGATTATGATTCCATTCACCTCTTCATTAAACTGTAAAGTTATTCAAGTAAGTCAAGACTTACCTTGGTAAAGAGGAAACAAGTATTTGATTAATCAAAATTACACAAATGCACACATCTCTGGGCTTCTTTAATAAAAGTTTCTATAGCCAACCTTCACTCTAAGTCACACCACAAAGTTTATTCCTGTTGATCTTAAAGTTGATCTTCAGACAATGACGCATCAGCTATGTACCAGATACTGCCCTAAACACAAGCAACACAAAGTGACCAAAAATTGAGCAAGTTCCTGGCCACACAGATTTCACAGTCCAAGAAAGCCAGATGCTAATAGTAGAAGCATTTAAATGAAAGTCAAACAGGAAAGTTCTTACTGGGGAAATCCAACCATTTAAGAGAAGCCAGTGTTTAAGGGAGACACAGTTTTCTATAAAATGCAGTATTACGCTGCTATAAAGAATGACAAGTTTGGAGCCAGGGATTTAGCTCAGTGGTTCCAGACCCTGCCCTATAAATGCAAGGGCCTGGATTCCATCCCCGGTAACAATGCTGGACATGGTGGCTCACTCTGTGATGGCAGTACTTGGGAAGAAGAGGGAAAAGGATTGCTGTGAGTTCAAGGCTGAACTAAGGGCCAGCCTGAACTACAAAAGTGAGAGCCTGTCTCAAAAAAAAAAAGAATGACAGGTTTGAGTCAATCATACTCAAATAGACATACCTTCAGGACATACTCATATACTCATAAGTGAAATAAATAGGTCCCAGATGTGTAAATACCATATCTTTTCTCTGATATGAGAAACTGAAAATGTAAATGAGTTCTAGAATGTATGTTAGATATTGTAAAATAGAAAATATTCAGAGGGAAATGTGGGTAGGGATGGGTAATGAGGGGAAAGAAAAAATTGTGATGGTAACAAAAAAAGTGAAACAGGGGCCAGGGATTTAGCTCAGTGGTTCCAGCGCCTGTCTTGCAAGCACAAGGACCCGGGTTCGATCCCTGGTAACCATATACAATACTGGGCGTGGAGACTCACGCCCAGCAGCAATCAGTACCACATACCACAGTGCCTGGCGTGGTGGCTCACGCCTGTAATCCCAGCACTTGGGAGGCAGAGGCAGGAAGATTGCTGTGATATGAGCTGGAGGCTGAGCTCAGGGCCAGCCTGAACTACAAAGCGAGACCTTGTCTCAAAAAAAAAAAAAAAAAAGTGAAACAAAGCTTATGTATATAGGGGTGAGGTTGTAGAGAGGGTAGGGAAATAGGGAAAAAAATGAAAATCCACTCATGTCATATACTGGTACAAATTGTCAATGTTGAATGTGATCATAATATGTGTATAAATTGCACCTATTTCACAATAAAAATTAATTTTTTTAAAAAGCCAGTGTAGGCTTCCCTGAGGAAGTGGATTAAAAGCTAAAATTAATAAGTTAGTAAGTCATAGATGAAGGAGATGGTAGACAGGAGAGAAAACTATCCTTATGAAGATTCAGAAAGAAAGAACCTTGAATTATTAGAGGAAATTTTAGAATGGCATTGGTCTTACAAAAAAACAAAAGAGTGCTGTTGGGCAAGGCTGAATTGCAGAGCAAGTGCCACCTTTCTTCAGGGCTTTGAGGATGAGGTTATGAATTTTATCAGTATCTATCATAAAAGAGATTTTTTTTAAACTTCGAAATGGAATCAAGTATGCTAACCCCACTGAGCTGAATGAATACAGACTGCGCATTTGGAAGCTATCACTGTAGTCCAGGCAATGTTGACTGACACCAAAATGTTTAGAGTTGATCAAAATGAAAAGATCAAATAAGGATTTTAAAGTTACAACTGAAAGAATAGGATATCTGGTTATATTTTAGAAGTAAGGGAGAGGACAATTTCAAGATATCTTTTGGATGTCTGGCTTTTAAATCTGAATGTGCAATAGTACTTTCCACAGAGACTAGAAGGAATGGATCAGGGTTACAATTTATATATAAGTCAAGTCTGGTCTAAATATTTACCTGGTGCAATTTTGAAGAAAACCTCACATAAACCTATTATGAGTACTTTTATAACCACTAAATACGTTACCAAATAAAATGAGTGGGAGGAATAAATTTAATCAAGATCAAAACAGGACCCCTGAGGGCCGAGGAGTTAGCTCAGTGGTTCCGGCGCCTGTCTTGCAAGCGCAAGGACCCGGGTTCGATCCCCAATTACCACATACCATACTGGGCATGGAGACTCACGCCCAGCAGCAATCAGTACCACATACCACAGTGCCTGGCGTGGTGGCTTATGCCTGTAATCCCAGCACTTGGGAGGCAGAAGCAGGAGGATTGCTGTGATGTGAGTTGGAGGCTGAGCTCAGGGCCAGCCTGAACCACAATGCAAGACTCTGTCTCAAAAAAAAAAAAAAAAAAAAACAGGACCCCTGAGAGACTTTTCAAGGGCTTTGTACTACAAAGTTGACATGCAAGTCTGTTTGCTACACCAATCAGAATTCAAAGTATATGATTTAAGAATTTTATAGATGGCAGCCAGAATATTTCTTTGGGTAAGATTAAGTTCAATAAAGGCATATTAAATATAAAATAAAAAGCAAGGAGGGCCGGGGAGTTAGCTCAGTGGTTCCTAAGCCTGTCTTGCAAGCACAAGGACCAGGGTTCAATCCCCGGTAACCACATACCATACTGGGCATGGAGACTCACGCCCAGCAGTAACCAGTACCACATACCACAGTGCCAGGCGTGGTGGCTCACGCCTGTAATCCCAGCACTCGGGAGGCAGAGGCAGGAGGATTGCTGTAATGTGAGTTTGAGGCTGAGCTCAGGGCCAGCCTGAACCACAAAGCGAGACCCTGTCTCAAAAAAATCTAAAACAGGGGGCCGGGGAGTTAGCTCAGTGTTTCCGGCGCCTGTCTTGCAAGCGCAAGGGCCCGGGTTCGATTCCCCGGTAACCACATAACAATACTGGATGTGGAGACCCACACCCAGCAGCAACCAGTACCACATACCACAGTGCCGGGCGTGGTGGCTCGCGCCTGTAATCCCAGCACTCGGGAGGCAGAGGCAGGAGGATTGTGATGTGAGTTTGAGGCTGAGCTCAGGGCCAGCCTGAACCACAAAGCGAGACCCTGTCTCAAAAAACCTAAAAAAAAAAAAATCTAAAACAAACAAACAAACAAAAAGCAAGTAGAAAAATAAAACAAGGGCTTTGATTTCTCTGTATTTGTATCACTCCATAATTCTTATTTTGATACTGGATTACCTTAAACTCCATTTTAACTTGACCTGAAATACGTCTCTCCTCTCAGAGGGTCATTTAACAGTAGTAGTTATTCTGCTGTAATCTATTTCCGCCTCATGACCTTTGAATTAGCTTCAGACTAACCCATAATAAATTCTCTTCAATGCAAAAGTAGAACTACTCTTGAAAGTCTCAATTCGTGAATCCTGTGTTGTGATTAAAATGCCATAATGTCCTGAACATAAAGTTGTGTCAAATACTTATACAAAGTCTTGTCAAATGCTTAGTCACAGACTGCCAGCTCAGTATAATTTTTCCGCGTCATTCAAGAAGCCACCAGTTACTGATAAAAAGCCACTGGGTAGAGTTCACTTCTCTGTGAGGTGCGAATTTGTAACAAGTGCAACTGACTTTATTTAAATGGCTTTGATTCAAATGGACATTGAGTATGTTCATTAAAGATCTTGTGAGATTCTCTGAAAACTCAGGGATGTTGGGCCGGGGATTTAGCTCAGTGGTTCCCGCGCCTGTGGCAGCCAGAAGGGTCTGGGATCCTTGGTAACCACATACACTACTGGGCGTGGACACTCACCCCAGCACCAATCAGCACCACATATCACAGTGTTGGGCGTGGTGGCTCATGCCTGCAACCCCAGCACTCGGAAGGCAGAGGCAGGGGAGTTTCAGTGATGTGAGTTTGAGCCTGCGCGCAGGGCCAGCCTGCACTACAAAACGAGACCCTGCCTCAAAAAAAAGAGAAGAAAAGAAAAAGAAAACTCAGGAACATTTAATAGATATTTTTATTACACTATGTATTATAAAGTGGGGCATCCCGAAAGTCTTCTTTTAGGAAGATATTAGAGTGTTGGGAAGGAGCACAAGAAATATGTAACATTTATAGAAAATTGCTAGAACAATTTTATTGACAGAATAATGGCTCTTTAAAGATCTTGATCTCCTTATAGAATTTTTGAGTGCATTGCATGGTAAAAGGGACTTTGCAAATGTGATTAAATGAAGGATATCAGGATGGAGAGAAAGTATTGAACGGTGTAGGTGAACCCAGTGTAATCATAGGTCCCATAAAAGAGCAGGACAAGAAGGTCAAAGAAAGGATGTGAGAAGAAAGCAGTGGTCCGAGCTGAAGGGCCATGAGCCCAGGGATGCAAGTCGCTTCTTTGAGCTGAAGGAAACAAGGAACAGGATTCTTCCCTGGAGCTTCCAGAAGGAGAGCTGCTTCAGTCTCCAGAACTACAAAGTAATACATTTGCTGTATACGACCCCATCACATTTGTGGTTATTTCTTAAGGCAGCAATAGGAAGCTTCAGCTGTAAACAGTGGTCACCCCCTTTGGAGACCTGGGAGTGAAGACTGCAAGGGAAGAGGATTTCCACTCTCCAGCGTGCAGTATTACATCAAGCTTTTTGTTTTTTCCTAGATTTATCTTGCTCCTTCAGCAGAAACAAATGATTATAAAAGTAGAGCTAGATCATTTAAGTTGGAAAACTGCACGTAGGGTAATGTCTCAACCATGAAAGAATAAGGAAGAAGCTTACTAAAATGTTACCAGTGCTTGAGGACTGAGACCTTGGCAGCTCTCAGCACGGGCTTTGTACTATCATTCAGCCTCTCAGTCGCTCAAGTTATTCGTGGCCTACGTGCCCTGGGCAAGGGCATGAGCTGAGAACGTGGTGGATTTTAAATGTAGTCCCTTCTCTCAATGAATGTATATACAGTAGGGAAGGTAGATATTAAATAGATATTCACACACTAATAATAAATTATATTTTCATAAATTCAACAAAGGAAAAGTACAAGGTGACCTCCTTATGTACCAGGGCAGCCTAACCTCATCGATGAATGCTCTCCCAGTGAACCTTCCTCAGAATTACAGTAAAAACGGGAATTGCCAGGCAGAGGCAGGATGTGAAATGTTCTTTAAAGAGAATGCACCACTATTTATCAAGAAAGCATAAGAAAATTAATATTTAAAATATCTTTAAAGAAATGACCACCATTTCTCTTCCTTTTGTACCTGGTATCAGCAGCTGTGCAGTGCTGGAAATGATCTGCTGTTTCTGTTGATTTAGCCAAATTCAGCTTAATGATCTAGCATTTCTCTCTCATTCAAATATTTTAGTCAAATGAAATATTGAAGTCAATAAACTGAGCACTAAACGAAAAATGTAAAACAGCACAACAGTTACACAGCCTCCTTGGCCCAGAGCTGACATTGGGTAATTATTAGATTTACGACCTTCTGGTAGTCAGTTTATCCAAAAGAGCTTGTGAAATGCACTTAATGTTGCCCCAGGGAAATAAGATCCAGCTTCTTTACAAGTTGAGATTCTGTTTTTATGGCATCAAAATTAAAGGACAACACAATTAAAGGAACAAAGGACAAGAGCTCTTTGGAAATCAACACAAAAGTCATCCGCAATGGAAATTTTTTCAAAAGAATTTTATAAATAAAATAGTTATCACTGAATACTAAAAAGTAAGGACTCCAAACAGCCTGACATTTCAATCTTTGTATATAATTCCCAGATGAGTAGAAATTTTCCATGCTGCAATTTGTTATTACCTTTGGGGAGAACAAT
>PVIR01033690.1:0-17856 GCA_004026965.1 Petromus typicus
TAGAGATGAAGTACCTGTTCAAATCATTTCTAAATACGTACCTACTTGATTACAAAATGGTGGGGGATAATGTCCTATTGTTCAAATACAAACTGCGTAGTAACTTCTTCGGAAAGAGTACAACCTGAAAGAGAGAACAGGAAACTCCACAATGAGGAAGCTCAATAAGCAGCATCTCTCTCCATGACAAGCAATAAGTCATGCTAACAATGTATATTTTGATGTATAATGAGAACTAGCACTTTGCGTCCGGGTCTCCTTTTCTGTCCCTCAGTAGTTACCCTCTTATCATGAGGACACCATCACACAACCAAAACTGCAGGACATGCTATACAATTGCTGATCAACGCTACTTAAAACTGTCAAGGTTTTCAAAAGCTGTCAGCGTTCCAGAAGATTTAAAGGAAGCATGATGACCGAAGGCAATGTGGCACCATGGATCGGGTCACAGCTCCCCTCAGGAAAGGATATCACGTAAAAAGAAGGAAAAGATTCATAACCTGTTGGCTTTAATTAAGAATAAGACAGTGATTCTGGTTTCACACTTGTGACAAATATTCCAAGTCACATGTAAATAATAGAATAAATTAGATGTGTCCACTTTTGAATTTCTGTACAAAGTTAATTTTCCTGTAAATTTAAAACAACTAAAATGAAAATACATTTTTAAATATCTATGTGACTTCAGAGCTGTTTTATTAATTAACAGCCTGCAGTGGAAACAATTTAAGTGTCCTTCAACTGACAGATGGATAAATAAACTCCTACATAATCAGATAGTGGGGTCAATAAAAAAAGACGCATATCACAGTGTGCTTGATCACAACTGAATTGTGCTAAGTCAAAGAAACCATAGTAGAAATGCTACCTTGTATACAAATCAATTGTGTCATCTTTGAAATGACTATAGGAATAGAAAATAAATCAGTCATTGCCAGAACTTGTAATGAGGAAAATGACTAACACAAAAGTTACCAAATGAAATAATTTTTAAGATTATTACATCTTTTTACCTTGATTATACAGTGCTTAATTATGAGTGTATGTATTTTTACAAACTCAAAGAGCTCTACTCCAAAAGAAAAGTACAATTGATTATAAAGTATAACTTTATTAAAATACTTTTAGAGCGGACTGAGATGTAGCTCAGTGGTGCCATCACTTCCTGGCAAGTGCACTGTCCTGAGTATGATCCCAGATTCCACCAAAATATATATATTAAAGAATAACAGCCACGTTAACAACAGAGCCATGCATGGTGAGCCATGCTTGCAATCCCAACACTTGTGAGACTGAGACAAGAGGATCTTCATTAGTTCAATGCCATCCTGGGACACATTGTGAGTCCAAAACCATATTGAGCTGCATAGCAAGGCCCTATCCCCAAAAATGAAAACAATAGAATTTATACTTTTCAGATACTGAGAAAAAAGTATAAACAGATAATATAAAAATATTTCCACTGTTATTTTTTCCTTCTTGTTATTTTTGTATCAGATATCTTCTAAGAAATTGTCTTATTTTTTTATTAAAATGTATTTGTTTTACCTTGATTCTTAAAGATAATTTTGCTCATTATACAATTATAAATTTACATTGTTTCTCTTTCTGAAACCATTCTAATGTTTTCTACCTCCATAATTTGTGCTAAAAACTCTGTTGACCATTTAGTAGCATTCTACACAGATTTTATTATTTGTTTTTCTCTACATGGTATTTTTCTCTATCTTCTGTTTTGTACAATTTGATAAAAAGAAAACCCTATAAGAGTGACTTTTCTTGGTTTTCCCATCTATTGTTGTGTTGCTTCAACAAGGCCCTTTAACAGTTAGAAGGTTTTTAACAATTAATTCTTCTGTTTTGAGCTCTGGTCTTTTCCTTTTGAGACTCTGTTTACATGTACCTTAAATCTTTGTGTATTTTCCCATAAGCATTTGGGACTCCATTGACTTTTCTTTTCCAAATAAATAACTTAATTTCCTCTTGTTTTTAGTTCACTCATCCTTTCCTATTTTCTGCTATTGAACTTACAAGGAGAAATTTCCATTTGGGATATTGAACTTTTTCATTGTGATATGTCCTTTGGCTTTATATTTTTAAATTTTGTATGAATGTGCCATGATTAACTGAATTCATCCATTCATTTAACTTTAAGTCTTTCTTGCTCTTTGCTGGATAGTTCAAATTTGAAGTCTTTTAGTCTTTTTTCATATATGCATGACTCAGTTTGTTAACCTGAGATGAGGCAGATTTTAGATATAACTTAACTAACCTCCTTCCCCATCCTTTTCTGTTTCAGTATTTATCCTTCACTTTTGTGTCTGTGGCTCTGGACTTTTTCCCTTCTGTTTCTAGCCTAAAGGATGTTGGATTCTTCTGTCTCCACTGGAATTTTAGTCATCCTTATTCTAGTACACAGGGATGCCACCTGCATTCAACACAAAGCTAGAAAGTGAAACAAAGCAAAACAAATCCCAGGAAATTCACACACAGTCTGTTGCTTTTAGGAGTTTTGAATCTGACTTATATTTTGTGTGTGCTGTTATTGCTATTGTTGTTCTATTGTTTCATTTTAGATTACCTCCCCTAGAATTTAATTATTTTATAATCAACTAGTTAGAAAAGGACTTAGGCCATCAAATATGAAGCAGATAATCCTTGATTCCTTTTTTTGCTTAAAAATATATTTTCTGAGCATTTTAAAAAGCCTTTAGTTTGTCTACTGGTGTGTGTTATGTTTTGGAAATGGATAGTATATGGCAGAACTCTTTACACATGAACTTGATCTGTGACACTGAAATATTGACACTACACATATATTATTAGCTCATTAAAATTAATATAACTAGAAATTTTTATATAGTTTAAACATTTAACAAGTCATTAAGAATTTGACCCGGCCATTGCCCTGCTAGGTATATACACACAAGAATTAAAAGACTCATATCACAGTGACATATGTGCACCCATGTTTATAGAAGCCCAATTTGTGATTGCTACATCTTGGAAACAACCCAAGTGTCCATCAACTGGAGACTGGATAAAAAAGCTATGGTTCTTCTACAGAATGGAGTGTTACTCTGCCATAAAAAATGATAAGTTTGAATCATTTCTACTTAAATGGACATACCTTGAGGATATCCTCATAAGTGAAATAAATAGGTCACAGATAGGTACATATCACATCTTTTCTCTGGTATGAGAAAATAAAGATGTAAATGAGTCCTAATATTGTATGCTATATATTGTGAAATAGAAAATGCTCAAAGGAAAATAGGGAGAAGGGGGAAAAATGATGAGATTGTAACAAAAAGTAAGGAAACAAGTTTTATGTATATGGGGGGGGCGGTAGGGTGGGTAGGGCTATGGGAAAAAATGAGAATTAAGTTGTGTCTTATACTGGTATAAATCCCCACTATGGAGTGCAATCATGATGTGTATATGTAATGTACCAATAAAGATTAAAAAATTAAAAGTCATTAAGATAAATTTAACATAATGACATGATCTTTCCTTTAAAAAAAATATAGCCTTATTAGAAGTTAATACAGAAAAACAATTATATGAAAAGAGAATTATTCCAGAATTACTGAAGAAAACAATTATAACTTAAGGTATTAAAATTAAAACAATAAAAATAAAGTGAGAATTTAAAACAACATAAAACATTAATAAAATATATAAACAACAACCTCATATAAAGTAGAATTCACTTATTTTATCATTAAAAAGTAGTAAGACACAAATATAGCAATGTTAATCTATAAAATAGAAATTAAAAAATACAAAATATAAATAGGCAAAGATTTTAGGACATTAGAAAAAATCAGAAAAGTTCCATGCTGTACATAGTTCTCCAGAACAAAATCATAACTATGCATGCCTCTGAGTAGTGTCCAAAATTCATTTGAGATAAACTTATAAGTCTACTTTACTGTCTCAGTTATACCATTTCTACTGACAACAGTACAGCCGGGAAAGCAGAAAGGTAATTATTGTAGTTCATACTACTAATTAATTATGGGCCAGATGCCAAAGTTGTTTTCAAGTATCAATGAATTTGTCGTAAATTCTCTAGAGAAAAAAATATGAGTAAAAGAATATGGAAAATAAAGATCCATGGTACACATGATGAACAGAATTTCTTTGATGGTTTCAATGATGCTGATGGTAGTGATCATGATGAAGATAAAAGAGCAACAGTCCAGAAATGATGGGATGTGATGAAGACAAGAACCTAGAAGAAGACAGCAATGAAAAGCATGATCAGTTTTCTCTTTGAGATATGTGAAGTCATCACCTCTCTGATAATATCAATGTTCTAAGTGGGAAGTAGATAAGGGATAGTAGTGTTAAGAGTCTCTCAAACTTGTGATGGTAACTGGTGTCTCTAGAATGCTTTACTAGTGTGGATGTGGAATGAAGGGTTCTCATTAGGAGCTGCAAGTGGTCGTTTAAAGCAATGTTTTTATACTCAAGTTTCAGAACATAAGTTCTAGACTTCAATCAGAAAGTGTGCAGAGTTGCACATTTCTGTTTTCAATTTAATTTGCTAGGTTTCTTAAAATCCAAAATATATCCTCACATTAAATGAAATTTCCTCCAAATTCTCAATTTCTTCAATATCGACTGTTAAATTCTTTATGGTTTAAATTTGAAACAGCAGACATGGAAATGTAACAAGGTAAGAAATTTGGTTTTCTGATCTATATGGATCAATATCTAATCAATATTGCCATAGTATGCTTAAGTGCTTTAGTTTGAATGAAACAAAACCATTTCCATTTGACTACAGTGGAAAATACAGAAAGGAATTCACAAAGATGTAGTTAACTTACTATTGTATGGTACAATAGCTGAAAAGCATTAACCAGATTATAGAAATATCATTAGTTTTATTCCTACCACTCCTGAAGTTTCCTGTTTCTGAATCACGCTCATAGCAAAATAGTGGAACCTCTCACCTATCCAGAAGTCCATCCCTGGGGCCTCATGACCATGAGTGCATGAGAATCTATTCTTTGCACACTCTTCATCCAGGCTCTCAATACATTATTTGCTGAACCCATCCAAAACAAAACTAATCCAAACATGTTTTTCAAATCCAAAGGCCTACATCTTTGCAATGAACATTTTCATTTGCCTTTCACTGTGATTACAAGAAGTGATATGCCTGAAATGGCACATAGTCCTGGCATTAGACCACAGCCATGAGCAAACAGAGACCCAAGGATTGCAAGTGGGGAAAAATGGCTTTTCTCCAAGTAGCAAATTTCCTTGAAATATATTCTCTCAGAGCATATTAAAAAGAGCTAGAATGTCTGGTTAGTGTTTAGATCACTTTATAGAATCTCACATGTAGGCTACAGGTTGTGTATAATAGTAGTCATATTAACAAATTCTTTGGAGATCTCAGTCCTGCCTAGACTCATTGTTTTGTCCATCACTCAAAAGATGTCAGATGGCTGCATTTACAGGGCCATTGTAATATCTGCACTACTAGATGGCTCATGGGGAGAGGGGTGTTACAGTTTAAAAGCCAAAACCACAATTCAAATGACAAGAATCAGTTCCAAAGCCTTAAAAAATGCTTACATTCCTTGATTGCACACTGTCAACAAACAAAGCCTGCAAAGTTTAGAAATTTGATTACTCTATAGCTGTTTTAGCTACACTTAGAAAATATTGCATGAAACTTGCTCATATGTAGGCACAGTTATGAGATGCTAGAATCATGTTGTTTGTATTTAGGTGTATAGTGAATTCTAACTACTGTACTAAAATAATCTTTTTAATTTTTATCACTTTATGTAGAAATATTCTGTGTATATCTCAGTGATAGGAAGTGATTCTTCTTTCTTTCCAAATTAATTGTTAATAAGTTTTTCCTGATCTCAAAGATTAAGTACAGAATCATCACATAAGTTAAAATTGACTGTAGGGAAGGAGCTGTTCTCATAAGACTTCCACCCAAACCAACAAGTCCTCAAACGTGATGTATCACCACTCTCTAACTTGCACTGAGAATCCCAGCCAGGAGCAGCAGGAAAAGAGCCAAGTGAATTATAATGCCTAATAGTTATTACACTGGGAAGTGTGGGCTGAAGAGCTGGGCTCAGAGCCAGGCAGCTTTCAGATACTGACAATGCATACAGAAACCAGGATTCCTACTTCCAATAGAGCATGGAGGAGTCCTGAGTAAAACTCACTGATTACTCTTCTAATGAGCTAAATCAATATGAGCTGAACTCTAGTTAAAATCTGAGAAAAATTACTCTATGTTCTTCTATCAGTTCTCACACTGATGAGTCTAGATGGTCCAAATATGGGATCTAAGAAATGTGCATAATAACCCATGCTTTCTACCGGAAGCACTTATCAGCAATAAGCAATTATTTATGTTTGAGCCTTCTTGTTTTAAATACCACTATTCTTTTGTAAAAGAAATATTATTCAGTTATGGCATTATTAAATTGAAACACTACTAAAATTAATTTATAAATAAAGAAAATATATAAAGACTCTTTAATACAGTTAGATTAAAGAAAATTTTTTCCTCCTTGAATGATAAACCTGCCACAATTTTAATCAAGCCTGATAAGATATACAAGGAGGATAGCTAGATATATGCTATGAAATATTTAACTTTTAAATATTCTTGGGCAGAAAAGTTTCGATGAAATCATAATGCAAACATTCAAAAACTATTTTCTCATTTTTTTACAAAAACAAAATACCATAAATAAAATAGAAACCAAATAATAGTAAGGGTGGACCCAGTATTTCTCCCAGGACTCACACAAGGAGAAGTCCAATAGCTCCACTCCTGGCCACACTGGGCTGCCCTAGCCACACAGGGATGTAGGTCCACATAGCAGAGGCATTTGAAGCTAGTAAGGTCAGGCTCCAGAAAATAAGGTAGCTCTGCACAGCAAAGAGAGGGCCTCTTTGAGGCTCCTTCATGAGGAGTGAAGCCCACTGGAAAAGTGAAGAAAGTCTCTGTGTTAGAGACTCACCAGACCACAGTGGTTGGTGGTGTGACTGTTCTATTCAAGAATCTTTCCTGATGTTGCAGAACTGAGACATTACAGGCTCAAAGCCTCAGGGCCAGATATGCCTGGACAGTAATGCAGGGAAGTAGTGATTCCTTAAATGTTCTAAATATTAACAAGAAAAATACGTATAATAAGCATTTCACAGGTAGCAACTCAGAATTAATTTTTTTTAAATAAACATTGAAAAAATAGAAAAAAAGAAAATACTTAAAAAGATACAAACCCAGAATCCCAGATCATTAAAGGGAAATTTAGGGAGGATTGTAATAGAGCAACCATAAACTCAACCACCTAAACCTTCTAAAATGGCAACAACAGAGAATCTTCAAAAAATGAAATAAATAATCTCTCAAATAATAACAGAAGTAGTGACCTTAGTGAAAGGTACATATAAAAATATAGAGGTGCTCAGGAACATGGAATCTCAGCACAGGAAAAAATTGGAATCCAATATACGTATTAAAATGGGAATCCAAGAGATTAAAAATTTACTCAGTACAATGTCTGAATGTCAAGACAAAAATCTGAAACATAGAAAACAATGATTGCAGTTAGTGACTAGAAAAAGAAAGATTTTTTTTTTTTTATGAAAGCAAAGGACCATGAGAAGTCAATCCAGCAGCTGTAAGGAAATGCAAAGAAGACTGTCATAAGACTGATTCGTGTCAATGGAGAAACAGGAGAGAGTGCAAATGGCATTAAAATATGTTTCTAGATATAGTGGCAGAAAAATTTCCAAGCAAGGGAAAATAATTTGACATACAGATAACTGAGGCATATAGGACTCCAACTATATATGATCAAAAAAGTCCACACCTAAGCAAAGAATATTCAAGATTCCAGAAACTCAAGAAAGAAACAAAATATTGAAAGCAGTTAAGAAAACAAACAAATCACATACAAAGTAAAGCCCATAAAAATTACAGCAGATTTCTCAGCACAAACATTTATGTCAAGGAGAGCCTGGAGTGAAGTATTTCAAACCTTGAAAGAAAAAAATCTCCAACTAGATTTGATTAATCTTATAGAACTATATTTCAAACTCAGTGGAGAAATAAAAAATATAATTAATTCCCATGTTGTTTGTTGTCTTTTTGCTCCGTTGGTGGTTTCCTTTGCTGTGCAGAAGCTTTTTAATAGAAGGAGATCCCACTGGTTGATTTCTTCTGCCAATTCTCATACTATAAAGGTTTTATTCAAGAAGTCTTTCCCTAAGCCAGTGTCTTCAAGAGATTTACCTAACCTGTTTTGCAGCAGGTTTAGAATGTCTGTTTTGATATCTAGGTCTCTTGTCCACTTTGATTTCAGCTTGGTACATAGTGAAAGGGACAGGTCTAACTTTAGTCTTTGGCAAGCTAAAGCCCAATTTCTTCAGCACCATTTGTTAAAGAGGCTATCTTTCCTCCATTGAGGATTTTTGGCTCCTTTGTCAAAGATGAGGTGGATCAGTGGAGTAGTTTCTGCATCTTTTGGTCTACTCCATTGATCCTCAGGTCTGTTACTTTGCTAGTACCACGCAGTTTTTATCATGGTGGCTTTATAGTATAATTTCAGGTTTGGGATTATAATACGACCCCCCCCCCATCGTGTCCCTGTTGCTTAGAATTGCTTTCGCTATTCTAGGTTTTTTGTGGCTCCAGATGAATGTTTGGATTTTTTTCTCTAGATCTGTGAAATATGCTGTTGGAATTTCAATTGGGATTGCGTTGAATCTATGTAGTAGTTGTGGGAGTATAGCCATTTTGATGATATTGGTTCTTCCTACACAGGAGCAAGGTATGTCTTTCCATTTTTTGATATCTTCTTCTACCATCTTTTTCAGAATGCTGTAGTTTTCAGCATAGAGGTATTATACCTCTTTTGTTAGATTAATTCCTAGATATTTTATTTTTGAGGGTGCTATTGTGAGGGCAACTAATTTCCCAATTTCTATCTCAGTGGGTCTACTTTTATGTACATAAAGATTATTGATTTTTAAACATTGACCTTGTATACAGCTATGTGACAAAATCTGATGATTAGGCCCAAGAGTTTTTTAATTGAGTTTTTGGGATCCTCTAGATAGAGTATAATATCATCAGCAAATAATGACAATTTAACTTATTTTCCTATCTTTATTCCTTTTATTTATTTCTCTTGCCTAACTGCTGTGGATAATATTTCCAAAACTATATTGAACAGAAGTGGTGAGAAAGCATCTCCTTATCTTATTCCTGATCTTAGTCTGAAAAGTTTCAGTTTTTGACCATTTATTATGATGCTGGCTATTGGTTTCTCATAGATAGCTTTTATTAGTTTGAGATAGAGACCACCTATTCCAATCTTTTGTAGGGTTTTGAACATAAATGGGTGTTGTATTTTGCCAAATGCTTTTTGTGCACCAATTGAGATGACGATATGGTTTTTGTCCTGTTAATATTATTAATTTAAGTATGTTGAACCATCCTGGATGCATCCCTGGGATGAATCCAACTTGGTCAGGGTATATGATCTTTTTTAATCTTTGCCAGCTTTTCTTCCAACAAAGGGCTACTATCTAGAATATATAAAAAGCTTAAAAACATCAGCCCACCCAAATTTAAAAACCCAATTGAAAAATGGGTATCTGAAAAGAACAGACACTTTTCAGAGGAAGAAGTAAGAGCACCTAAGAAGTATATGAAGAAATA
Source organism: Petromus typicus (assembly GCA_004026965.1). NCBI lineage: Eukaryota > Metazoa > Chordata > Mammalia > Rodentia > Petromuridae > Petromus > Petromus typicus. The sequence continues at coordinate 9,725 of PVIR01033690.1, forward strand.
TTCTACATCATTGGTCATTTGAGATATGCAGATGAAAACAACACTGAGATTTCATCTCACTTCACAAATAATGGCTGTTATATCATAATTAGCCAGCAACAAATGTTGGTGAGGCTGCAGAGAAAAAAGAAAGACTTTTCTCTGTTGATGGGAGTGTAGATTCATACAACTTCTGTGAAAACCAGTGTGGAAATTCCTCAAAAAGCTAGGATTTGAGGTTCCATTTGACCCAGCCATTGCTCTGCTAGGTATATACACAAAAGAATTAAAAGATTCATTTCACAGCAACATATGAGCACCCATGTTTATGGCACCTCAGTTTGTGATTTCTAAATCTTAGAAACAACCCGAATGTCCATCAACTGGAGACTGGATAAAGAAGATGTGGTTCTTTTATAGAAGGGAGTATTATTCTTCCATTAAAAATGATAAGATTGAGTTATTCATACTCAAATGGATATACCTTGAGGACATCCTCATAAGTGAAATAAATAGGTCACAGATGTGTAAATATCATCTCTTTTCTCTGGTATGAGAAAAGGAAGATGTAAATGAGTTCTAGTATGCAAATACTGTGAAATAGAAAATATTTAATAGGAAAGAGGGTGTAGGGGTAAATAATGAGGGGAAAAAGAATGTGACAGTAATAAAGAAAAAAGGAAACAAAGCTTATATATATAGGGGATGGGGAGGTTGTAGGATGGGGGAAGGGAAAAAAATGAGAACCAAGCCATTTCATATTCTGGTACAAACTCTCAATGTTGAATGTGATAATGTGTATTCATAATGTACCAATGAAGATTTGAATTTTTTAAAAAAGAATCATAATTCAAAGATAAGTTCATGGACTAAAAACAAAAGAATGGGAAATAATTCTTGGTGTTACTGGCACCCATAGAATAGCAGGAGTGACTATCTTACTGGCAGACAAAGTACATTTCAAAAAAAAAAAACTAATTAAAAGAGATAATGAAGGTCACTATATTCTTGCATATGGAACAATGCAAGCAGAAGAGATGGCAGCCACAAATACATATGTATCAAATTCTAGTGCACCCAACTATATAAAAGAATATTAGTGGACAAAAAAATCTTAATAACCACTATACAATTCTAAGGGGGGACTTGAATTTCCACTTTCACAAATAAATCAACTAGACAAAAAACTCAACAACAAAATATGAGCACAGAACCAGACTTCTTAAATAAATGGACTTCATAAACATCTACAGAATATTCCACCCCACAAAATAAGAATACACATTCTTCTTAACTTAACATGAGTCACTCTGCAAAGTAGATCACAGACTAGCTCACAGAACATGTTTAAGTAAATGCAAAATAAGTCAAGTTTTCCCCTATATATTGTCAGACAATAACACAATGAAATTGGAGATTGATAGCAAAAAGAGCCACAAGAATTTCACAGACACGTGAAAATTGAATAACCCCCTCAAATCACCAGTGGGTCATAGAGGAAGTTAAAGAAGAAATTAGACAGTTTCTACAATTAAATCATAATGCCAGTACAAAATACACGAATTGATGGGAGACCATGCAAGGTCTATGAAGGAAATTCATAGCTGAGAATGCCCATATTAGGAAAACAGAGTAAGCACAAGTTAAAATTACAAATGCTGAACCTCAGGCTCTTAGAAAAGGAAGAGCAAGACAAACACAAACTTCATATAAGGACCAGAACAGAAATTAATGGGCTGGAAACTAAGACAATGATACAAAAAATCAACACATTAAAGAATTAGTTCTTCAAAAGAATATACAAAACTGACAAACTCTTAACAAACTTTATCGAAAAAGAGGAAAGAAAAGGTTCAGACCCACACAATTAGTAATGAAAAGGGTGAAATCTTGATGGATCCAGCAGAAATTCAGAGGATAATCAGCTCCTATTTTTAGAACCTATTCCCCAGTAAAATGGTAAACACAGATACAGTGGATAGATTTCTAGAACTGAACATATGAATCACAAAATTGAATGAAGAAAACATAAGAATTCTGAACACTCCAGGAGCAGTCAGTGAAATTGAAAATTGAAAATTAAAAACCTACCAACAATCGGGCATTGTGGCTCACATCTGTAATCCCAGCACTCTGGAGGCAGAGGCAGGAGGATTGCTTTAATTTCCAGGCTCACTTGGGCTACATAGTGAGCTCAAGGCCAGCCTCAACTACAAAACAAGACCCTGTCTCAAAAAACAAACAAACAAACAAAAGAAATCTACCAACAAAGAATAAGTCGTGGTCCTGATGGCTTCACTGCTGAGTTCTGCAAGAAATTTAGGGAGCAGCTAATGCCAGTGTTTCTCAAACACTTTACCAAAATTGAAAGGGAAGTAATACAACTAAATTCATTCCCAGGAGCATCCATTATCTTGGTTCCAAATGCAGTGAAAGATCCAACCATAAAAGAGAACTACAGGCCAATCTCTTTAATACAGGCAAAAATCCTCAATAAGATACTGGCAAGCAGAATACAGAGGATCATCAAGATCATACACACTGACCAAATTAGATTCAGCCCAGAGATGCCAGGATGGTTCAGCATATTTAAATTGAAAGATATAATACACTATATTGACAAGTCCAAGACAAAAACTGTGATCATCTTCAGATCCAGAGAAAAAATTCTACAATATCAATCATGTATTCATTATTTAAAAACCTCCACATAATTGGAATAGATGGTCTTTATCTCAATCTGATAAATGCTATCTATGGAAAAAGCAGAGCCAGCATCATACTAAATGATCAAAAAATGAAGCTTTTCACACTGAAATAAAGAATAAGGCAAAGATGTTCATTATCACCACTCCTGTTCAGTATATTCTGGAAATATTAGCCACATAAATTAGACAAGAGAAAGAAAAATAATTAAGATAGAAAAGGAAGAAATCAAAGTATTTGCATTATTTGCTGATAACATGATATACTATATATAAGATCCCAGAAATTCTGCCAAAAGCCTATAAACTTATTTGCTAGTTTCAGTAGAGTAGCTGTATACAAGATAAACACTTAAAAAATGATTACATTCTTACACATAAACAATAGACTGAAAGAAATTGGGGAAATAAATTCTTTCATAATAACATTAAAATAAATATCATGGGAAAAAATGAGAATTAAGTTGTGTCTTATACTGGTACAAATCCCCATTATGGAGTGCAATCATGATGTGTATATTTAATGTACCAATAAAGATAAATATATATATATATATATATATATATATATATATATATATATCTAGCAATCAATGGAACAAAGGAAATAAAAGAACTCTACTTTGAAAATTACAGAACTCTGAAAGAAGAAACCAAAGAGGATAGTAGAAAATGGGAAGACATCCTTTGTTCTTGAGTAAAACGAACCAATATTGTGAAAATGGTCATACTTCCAAAATTGCTACATAGATTCAATGTAATCCCAATTAAAATCCCAGTAGTATATTCCACAGAACTAGAGAAAATAAACCAAAAACTCATCTGGAACCAAAAGAGACCTAGAACAGCAAATGCGATTTTAGGCAACTGAGAGATGACAGGGAATTTCACAATCCCAAACCTTAAACTGTACTACAGCACCACTGTGATAAAAAAAAATAGCATGGTACTGGCGAAGAAACAGACCCAATGGCTGGGGGTTTAGCACAAACAGTACTGTGTCTACCTTGGGAGCACAAGTGCCAAGTTCGATCCCCAGCACTTCAAAGAGGAAAGGAAAAGGGAACGGAAAAAGAAAAGGAAAAGGAAAGGAAAGGAAAAAGGAAAGGAAAGGAAAGGAAAGGAAAGGAAAGGAAAGGAAAGGAAAGGAAAGGGAAGGAAAAAGGAAAGGAAAGGAAATGAAAAAGGAGAGGACAGGAGAGGAAAGGAGAGGACAGGAAAGGAAAGGGAAAAGGAGAGTAGAAGATACAGAAATAACTCCAGACATGCTAAGCTACTTCATCTTTGACAAAGGAGCCAAGCAACCCCAGGAGAGGAAAGATAGCCTCCTTAATGAACAGTACTGAAAAAAGTAGGTTTCAATCTGCCAAATATTAAAACTAGATCTATGTCTTTCACCATAGGTGGATTAAAGACCTAAATATTAAACAGAAACACTAAACCTGCTGGAAGATAGGTTAGGTAGAACCCCTGAAGACAATGGCATAGGAAAATACTTTTTGAACAAACTCTCAGTAGAAAGGAAACTAGCACAAAATTTCTTGTCATGTTTCTTGTTGTCTTGGTTTTATTTTGCTTATAAATTATATTTCTTATAACAGGCATTTCTCAATAAAAGAAATCATGAAATATTTAGCTGTCTCTGACTTATGTCAGGACTCAAAATGCATTCATTTTCTTACAAATTTATCCTTCCTTATGACTGAGTAGTGCTCCCTTGTGTACATTTTTAAAAACAGTGCCCTTCCCCAAGTGCTATGCTCTGCTATATATTTTGTGATTTCCTCTGCAAAAAAACCAGGATAATCTATGCATATGCACAAATTTGGGAGTACATATTATTTTTTGTATTAGTGATTGGTGCTACTTATTAATTTTAGACTACCTCTTAAAAATGAAATTTTTATATATAAACATTAAATACCAAATAAATAGTCTCTCTTAGGACTGAGGTTATTTAGTTTATTTGACTACATAAAGACCATTTAACTGATATAAATGGGCACACGTTAGTTAAATATACATAAAATTAGATATATTGATATGTGCAACTCTAACCATGTCAGGAATCATAGAGAAACCATTGCACTAGGTTTGTTGTAGATTACATACTGTGGTTTTTCATTATCTCTGGAATTCTTCCAGACAGTACCACTTTTGCACAGATTGGTTCCCTTACTGATGGAAATCTATATACAGCATTATCTTCAAATGTCTCCTATAAACATTTCCTTTGGAAAGATATATGTACATCTTTAAAGAGTAATATTAGAAAGTACTGTAACATAGTTAAAAGTTGTTTAGAATCTCAAAATATTACAATAAATAATATTCCAATAAATAATTTTAGGGGTAAATTTAATCAAGAAAGAAAAAGACTTCTTCATCAAAAATTATAAAATAACTGAAAGAAATTAAAGACAGAAAATAAAAGAAATTAAAGACAGAAAATATAGGAAAAAAAGAACTCCTTCCTATGTGTGAATTGAACAAAATAATATTGTTAAAATGTTTCTACTATCTACAGTGATTTAGAGGCACAATGTTATCTTCATCAAAATATCAGTGACATTCTTTATGTAACTAGAAAAAAATTCTAAAATTAATATAAAAGCAGAAAGAATCCTCAATTGCTGAAAGTATTCTTGAACAAAAGAACAAAGCTATAGATATCACAGTAACTAATTTTAAGATATACTGCAGACACACAGAAACCAAAGCAACATGATACTAGTATAAAAATAGAATTTTAAACCCAAATTCTGATACCAACATGTATCAGAAGAAAAAGAAACAGTATGACATAAGACACATCTTAGTGCATGATTTCTGATTTTTATGTTTAGAGTATGATTTTCCTGTCATTTTTGTCTCTATTACATTAAAGTTAGATGTAACCAGCAAGAAAGTAGATGTGCTTTTAAAAAAATTCTTTGACCCTTTTGGTTCTTAGTGCTTATTCATACACAAGCATCCATTAATCAATGTAAATATTCAACACAATGAGCTTCATCCACACAACACCCACTGCTCTGACTGAGGAAACAGAACACAGTGATGTTAAAGAGCTTTGCCCACTGGAATCAACAACTTGGGTTACAATTCTATTTCCTCCACTCCTAAGCATCTCACTGAGCCAGTTTTCTCACTCAAGCAACAGTTATTTATTGAGTGCTACTACATGCCAAGTACTTGATATAATACCATCCACACAAGTTTATTGGGGGGATTTAATATCATAAAGATTATTGATAAAGCACTGAACACAGTGGTGCACAGAGCACATTCTATGTATGATAGCCACTGTAATTTTATTGTAGGAGGGGATTTCACCCTTCTTACAGTCATAAATATTATATATGGCTCTCACCACACAACTTCATTCCTTTCATTGACAATTTATAATGGATTTTGGGGGCATTACATCCAAATATTTAAATATTAATATTTAAAATATTTTAAACTGTTCTAGTTTTTCAATTCATTCTATCTTTTTGGACAGTTAATATAAGGTTATTCTTCATGCTATGGACCTGATTTCTTCACTCAACTCTTCAGTCCCCCAAGTGCTACCACAGAGTGTCAGTGTATGTTAGAATAATTGAATTCAAGGTCAAAAGCTCACCTAGCACAATGTGCTTATCTGAACACTTAAACTTTTATCCACTTTTATAGGCTCAGAATTCACTTTTGCTTCCACTTACAGTAAAACCTGAGACAATGAGAAGTATCCCCAGAGGCATAAATCTAATACTTTTGAAGAAGTCTCTTATGTTGATCCAGAAATAAACTTTGCTACACTTTGATGGTAAATTGAGCCAAGGCTGTGAGAGCAGAAATAACATTTAAAATGTCAAACATGGGCCAGGGATTAAGCTCAGTGGTTTCGACACCTGTCTTGCAAGCACAAGGACCCAGGTTTGATCCCTGGTAACCGCATACAATACTGGGTGTGGAGATTCACACCCAGCAGCAACCAGTACCACATACCACAGTGCTGGGCATGGTGGCTCACGCCTGTAATCCCAGAATTCAGGAGGTAGAGGCAGGAGGATTGCTGTGATGTGAGTTTGAGGCTGAGCTCAAAGCCAGCCTGAACTAAAAAGTGAGACAGATAAACAGATCACAGATGTATAAATATCATATCTTTTCGCTGATATGAGAATATGAAGTTGTAAATGAGTTTTAGTATGTATAGTTGATATTGTGAAGTAGAAAATATTTAAAAGAAAAGAGTGTAAGGATAAATAATGAGGGGGAAATGAATGTGGTAATAATAAAAAAAAGAAAACAAAGATTGTGTATATAAAGAGTGGGGAGTTGCAAAGCGGGGGAAAAGGGAAAAAAATGAGAATCAAGTTATGTCATATTCTGGTACAAACTCTTAATGTTGAATGTGATTATCATGTGTATTCATAATGTACCAATAAAGATAATTTAAATATATATCTATATAGATATATACATATAGAATCCTTTGGGGTTGCACAGGGTCACACAAGAAGAGGAAAATGTGTAGTAAGTTAAATTTCATTGTCAATGTTGGTAATTCTTCCTGATATATTCATAAAGCTAAACAAATATAAAGAATTAGTTTCCCACACAACTGTTCTCTACTGTTTCTATTTACTTGGTCAATGTGACACTTTGATCATTGTTTTCTATCTATACCTGTAAAAATATTACCAAGTAAAGCTGTTTATGGTGTCAAAATACTAGAAATATGAAAAATTCAGACTTTTATTCTCAGAAGTTATTTATAAGCAGTTTGTAGCTTGCAAAACTTTCCTGTATCTCTTTTTTTTTCCTGTTCCTCATGCTTTATTGTTCTTCTTTCCATTTTTTTTTTTTATCTTTATTGGTACATTACATATAGGCATCATGATTGCACTCCATAATGGGGATTTAGGTTTTGTTGATACGGGGGCTTGCTTTGTAGTTCAGGCTGGCCCTGAGCTCAGCCTCCAACTTACATCACAGCAATCCTCCTTCCTCTGCCTCCCAAGTGCTGGCATTACAGGCGTGAGCCACCACGCCTGGCACTGTGGTATGTGGTGCTGATTGCTGCTGGGCATGAGTCTCCACACCCCGTATGGTATATAGTTACCAGGGATCAAACCCAGCCCCTTGCACTTGCAAGACAGGTGCCGGAACCACTGAGCTACATCCCCGGCCCTCCTGCATATCTTCTTTTCCTGCAAAAGTAAAAAGCATTGGACTCTTACTTTTTAAATCAGTTTAATTTGAAAACATCTGTGGTCAGCCCAAGAAGCTGATTGAAGTAATCCAGTGAGAATCCTACTGCTTGCAGTGAGTAGCTTCCAAAAGACAGGAGAAAGGATGAGAAAGGAATAGCTGAGAAAGCTTCACCTGATACATAGGGCACTAAGCTTTGACAGCTCTTCACTGAATGGACAAGAGCAGGACAAGGAGGAAAAAAGAAGGAAC